>VYXD01002344.1:524418-606198 GCA_013397195.1 Hylia prasina
ATTTTATTTTATTTTATTTTATTTTATTTTATTTTATTATGTAAACCAAGATAAGTAAAAGTAATTTCTGTCAACAGGCATGCATTGAGATGTGTCTAATGCTCTTCATATTCATGACTACTTTTTTCTTCCTAATAGCCAAAAAGGTTCAATTTACTTTACAGGACTATAATCTGTTAGTCTTTGCAAGTTCTGATGTTAGAGAATGGGTTTAAAAATAACAAAGTCAGTAATCTCTGAACAAAACAATTGAAGTTATCTTTGCAGGCCATGACCTGCTAAGCGGTGAACTAATTTAATTGCCCTCTTACACTAATTAGAAGCTCTGTGTGCATGGGTGAAAGCAAGTGTGTTGCGTGTATGTGCCGAAGGACTAACCCTACAAAGAAATTAAATAGTTAATGGAAGTCCCCATTGCATGTGTTTCTATACTTGACTTATGATTCTATGATATTTCAAAATGTTAATCCTTATCTTCCTTATTCACTTTGTAATTGTCCTCTTATTATGTTGCATGCACTTCATTTTTATAATGACCTTTATGCTCTGAAGGAGCAGATGAGTTAGTTTCTTCCCCTGAACCACAAGAATGAATAATGCTTTATTTAAATGATCCAGTCTGAATCAGTTGCAGATGCAAATGGAGATCCTGTCTCACTAGCTGGTATTATTTAAATAGCCACATGAAATCTGTATCTCTCTAAAGACCCTTTATAGAGCTACTCCTTTTCCAAGGTGGGTTGTCTACTCACAGCCTCCTCAGTTCTTTTAGTCATTGTCTCGAGGATACATTTTGTCCAGAACCATGCATTTTGATGGATTGCGTCTAAATTCTGAAGGGAAAATTCACATAAAATGGCAAAACTCATTTTAAGAGAAAAAGTGAAAATCAGAGATGTCTATTACACTGACAATGCATTCAGTCCAACTTTTCTGTAATACCTTCAGAATGAATTGCTCTTCTTTGCACTCTCTGTGATCTAAAATTCTTCCCTCAAGTTCCTTAATAAAATGTTCCACTTTAAGTTGTAATTTCTCTGCTGTGTAGAACATTATTTAGCACAGCTCAGTAGAGGGACAAGCTTCTGTAACATATGGCACCACTGTGCTTTGGCAAAGGTGTGCTGACATGCTTCTGCTTCCTCAGCAATGTTTCAAGTTTGGACACTCACTCCTGTCTCTGCCCATTTATTGGCTTCAGAGCTATCTGGCACAGTGGAAGATTTGTAGAACCATTCCTTAGTATATGCAATTGGGTGGGTGGTGTGTGTATTGTAATGCAAGACTGAGTTCAGTCAAGCTTTTGTGTGTGTCAGGGGTTTTTTGATAGGTTTTCTTGGTTTGTTTATTTGTTATGTGCTTTAGTTCAATTTTTTTTANAAAAATTCTGTTTAAAATAAATGTGTTGCAAATTCAATTCCTGTTTACACACACTTGAATATAAAAACAAAACAAGCCAATTATGTGAGTAGAACTGATGAGTGAATCTGGTCCAAAATAACTGAAAACAGTGGAATCTGCTAGTATCACACAGAGGGTTAAGAACATCTAAGGCTTATGAAGTCCTGGATAAATGTAAGTGCATTAGCTTTGCTTTGGTCTTTTGGGAATAGAAACAGATTGGCGAGATGACTTTTGCAAGTTCTTTCAGTAAGTCATGAAAACTGGTGGAAAATAAAATACAGGGCTGGCCAGCTTTTAAGTTTAAGTCCAGACAACATATATTCTTTGTCTTGGCTGATAGTTGATTTTCAAAGGCACACTGGAAAGGTTAACCCTTCCCTTAAAACTGATATACATTGTCTGGATTTAAAATTTTTCCTAAATATTGTAATTTAGGTGGACTTTTTTACATTTTATTTATCTTTATTTTCAAGATACACTATTAGCAATGTTATTGTCAGCTGCCTCTGAACAGCTAAGTTGACAATATGCTCACCTTTGGTTTGGACCCCAAGCTGAGAAAAGTCATGCTGCATCTCAAGTATGCTTCCTGATTTCCTGGGAAGACAGCTGGACTTGTAAACTGAACTTATTCCTTTTTTATTTCTCGTCAGAAATTATGGAAAATGTGCCACTAAAGGGTCTTACCTTTGGTTTGATCCTCAAAATCAACAATCCAACATTAAGCTGACTTTTGGGAGAGAAAACAGTAGTAGAATTGCTTCTACTGGAGGTTCAGGGGGGAAACCAGAATTTCTCACAACAATTTAGAAAGCATAAGGGTAAAAAAAGAATGTGTAAAATATTTCAAAATTATTTCATGAGGGAATTGCAGAGTTAGGATAGGAAACCACTCCTGTTTGACTGAAGACAATGCATCAGTTTGTTCCTTTTTTTTTTTTACTCTCTGACTTGAAGCTAGAAAGCAAACCCCAAATATATTACTGAGCCTTTCAGATGTTTCTTGACACTTGCAGAAAATGACTGCTATTGCCTAAGGAAAACTCAAGGGCTGTCCAGATACAGATAGGAAAATTAAGCAATTTACAAACAGTGGTCTAAATACTGATTTTGGATCAAATTCATTTTATGTAATGAATTCCACTCAAAGCCAACTGAAAAGATTTAATCTTATTAGTACAATTTCCTGATAAATTGCATGGTTTTAAATTGCAAATGATGGTGTTAAAATGAAGAGTGACTTCCAGCAATGTAGTGAAAAACTGTTAGCAAAATGAAAACTCAGTAAAAGGCTCCATTCTCTGCTGTCACAGTTCTATATGGATACAATGGATTTTCTACTTCTTTCCTTGGATAAATTTAGTGATCAGAAAAACTGTTTAGGAATGTGATAAATTTATTATATTTTAATTTGGTGAGATTTTTTTTCTCTGTAGAGAATGATTTATTATCTCTTTTTACCTTGGTATTTTATTTTATTTTATTTTATTTTATTTTATTTTATTTTATTTTATTTTATTTTATTTTATTTTATTTTATTTTATTTTATTTTATTTTATTTTATTATGTAAACCAAGATAAGTAAAAGTAATTTCTGTCAACAGGCATGCATTGAGATGTGTCTAATGCTCTTCATATTCATGACTACTTTTTTCTTCCTAATAGCCAAAAAGGTTCAATTTACTTTACAGGACTATAATCTGTTAGTCTTTGCAAGTTCTGATGTTAGAGAATGGGTTTAAAAATAACAAAGTCAGTAATCTCTGAACAAAACAATTGAAGTTATCTTTGCAGGCCATGACCTGCTAAGCGGTGAACTAATTTAATTGCCCTCTTACACTAATTAGAAGCTCTGTGTGCATGGGTGAAAGCAAGTGTGTTGCGTGTATGTGCCGAAGGACTAACCCTACAAAGAAATTAAATAGTTAATGGAAGTCCCCATTGCATGTGTTTCTATACTTGACTTATGATTCTATGATATTTCAAAATGTTAATCCTTATCTTCCTTATTCACTTTGTAATTGTCCTCTTATTATGTTGCATGCACTTCATTTTTATAATGACCTTTATGCTCTGAAGGAGCAGATGAGTTAGTTTCTTCCCCTGAACCACAAGAATGAATAATGCTTTATTTAAATGATCCAGTCTGAATCAGTTGCAGATGCAAATGGAGATCCTGTCTCACTAGCTGGTATTATTTAAATAGCCACATGAAATCTGTATCTCTCTAAAGACCCTTTATAGAGCTACTCCTTTTCCAAGGTGGGTTGTCTACTCACAGCCTCCTCAGTTCTTTTAGTCATTGTCTCGAGGATACATTTTGTCCAGAACCATGCATTTTGATGGATTGCGTCTAAATTCTGAAGGGAAAATTCACATAAAATGGCAAAACTCATTTTAAGAGAAAAAGTGAAAATCAGAGATGTCTATTACACTGACAATGCATTCAGTCCAACTTTTCTGTAATACCTTCAGAATGAATTGCTCTTCTTTGCACTCTCTGTGATCTAAAATTCTTCCCTCAAGTTCCTTAATAAAATGTTCCACTTTAAGTTGTAATTTCTCTGCTGTGTAGAACATTATTTAGCACAGCTCAGTAGAGGGACAAGCTTCTGTAACATATGGCACCACTGTGCTTTGGCAAAGGTGTGCTGACATGCTTCTGCTTCCTCAGCAATGTTTCAAGTTTGGACACTCACTCCTGTCTCTGCCCATTTATTGGCTTCAGAGCTATCTGGCACAGTGGAAGATTTGTAGAACCATTCCTTAGTATATGCAATTGGGTGGGTGGTGTGTGTATTGTAATGCAAGACTGAGTTCAGTCAAGCTTTTGTGTGTGTCAGGGGTTTTTTGATAGGTTTTCTTGGTTTGTTTATTTGTTATGTGCTTTAGTTCAATTTTTTTTAATCCTTTAAATTCTTCATTACACAAGCAAATATTATTCAGCAAAAATACAATAGCATTTTCCAGTTCAAAGACTGTAATTTAAAAATAAGTTTGTTAATGAAAAGGTCTACTACCCTCCTTCCGCCACCCCTTCAATCTAATTCAAACATATGTCTGGACTTTGCCCAGATTTTCCAATGTCATTCCTGCTTGGTCAGAAACCAAGTAAAAAATGTTCCTTACCAAAGAAAATGTGTAATAGTCGGTTATAAGTAAAACCAGGAGGTTACAACAAAACCTGAGCTGAGTGAACTGATGCTGCAAAAAAACTCACATGGTGGAAACCAAGCCTTAATTTTTGCATCAGAATATCAAAGCAGCTGGGTTTCACTTGAAGAATTTTGAATCCTTTTGGCAAAATTTGTTTTATTCTGAATATTGGCTCTAATAGAATATTCTATTCTCTATATATGTGCTCGTATATATTCAATTTCTGAGCAATAAGCACATTCTTTTCCTCTGGACAAAATAACTTTAAACCCCATGGTTGCAGATTCTGAATCCCGACATTTTGAGATTTCATCCCTGTGGCAGACGGGATGTTTGGTGTACTCAGAACCATGGATTCATATATGCCCTATCCATACTTCAGAAGGGTTTGAGAGTTGGATGCATGTTGGTCATCTGCTCTCATCTAAGTCCAACACACTGTAATCTGGTCCTCATTATTGCTCTTCCTTTTCTGGGCAGCTAAAATTCAGCCTTCAGATGTAGGTAGCCCCATGGAAAAAAAAAAATTTGGGGTGCATAGAAAGGCCACTACTGGGGCCTCTCATGTTCAGGGATGTATCTGAAGCGCTGTCTCCAGGGAACAGTGTTCTCTGAAAACTGTTCTGCCACACAGTCTTCAGTCAGAGGCTTGATTTTGATAAATAGTAGCTTAATCTTCCATTTAAATAGTATGTTCTGTCAGTGCAGGGTCCCTCTAATTTAGCTTTGATTTGATGGTCCTTTTTGTGATTCACAGGGTAAATCTTAAATGTTATTGATTTTCAAAACAATGTGAATGATCATTTAATGCTCAGAAGAAAATTCTATCTGAATAGACATCTGCACTTATAGTTGCCAAAGACCTCTAGGTATTAAGAAGTAAAGGTGGATTTATTGCCTGTTAAGTCGTGGCTGATTTTTTATAGCAATATTTAGCTCTATGTCCCATTACTTATTCCAAATAATGAAACATTTTCATTATTTTACTGGTATATTTTCACACTCTTAAATTTCATGGTCAGAAAGATTTTTATGATGGTTAAGGTTAATTTTTCTTTTTCCATCTTATTCTTCATCTCCCTTTAACTCCTCTAGTCCTTTTATCAACTCCTTTATTTTTCAATTGTTTTTCTCCTTCATTTTTTCCCTAAAAATAATTTATTCAAGAAAACCACCCATTTTGCTTAACAGTAACTAGCTGTAGAATGTTTTGTCTGGTTGGTTCATTTGGGTTTTTTTATGGTTTTAGTAATGGTTACAAGTGGAGAAAAGAGAGATGTTTTCTTTTCAAAACCTTTAACTAAATTTCAGTATTTTTCTTCTCATTGTCAGAGCCTTAAACATATACTTATAATTCCAAATGTCAAAAATATTAAAATTTTATCTGACCTTAAACTCTTAAGGGAGATTGAACCGTTACAAAATCAGAGGTCAAACAGAACTGCAGATGCTGATTGTGATGACAGCACTGCTTAATCAAATTCATTAAATGACATTTCATCTGGCAAGGGCCAGCCATTAGAGTAATGTGGGGCAAAAAACTTTAGAAAGAATAAGAAGGAGGAGTCACAATATCATGAGAATAGCTATGAATCCTCATTTACTGCAGGAAATCAACCCTTTTTTTTTTGTCCAAAATTCTGCTTTTGCCTAACAGGAAGAAGTGCACAGAGATAAATGCATTCAAAATTTGGCAAATTTATATGTGGTTGCAGACCATATTCTCCCTATCCCTCCAGCAAGGGGAAACAAGGTCTGGGAAAGGCAGATGTCCCTCTGTCTCCAGAATAGTTTAGGTGTAAGTTTTCTGTCCTAGAAAGTCTTACAAACTCTCAGAGAAGAGTTCAGAATTTGAAAGTTTAGAAAGAGATGCAAACTTCAGAGCCATTGGTGGTCAGACTGGATGTGTAGGAACAGAGTGATATAAGCAATTCTCCTTAAAACCGAGTACCTTTTTTCTCTATTGGGTGTGAGTGAAAGTGATGTAGAAGTTAAATAAGATTCACGCTGTGAATAAGGAATGTTGTTGAGCTGTGAACTAGGACAGAACCTTTACTGTTGTCTACTCATAGACCAAGAAAAATACTTTTCAAGAGTATTACAGAATCAGAGGATCAAACTATTAGGCTGGAAAATACCTCTGAGATCATCAAGTCCAACCTATGACTGAACTTCCATGTCAGCTAGACCATGGCACTAAGTGCTGCGTTTAATCTGTCCTTAAACACCTTCAGAGACAGT
Organism: Hylia prasina; assembly: GCA_013397195.1. NCBI lineage: Eukaryota > Metazoa > Chordata > Aves > Passeriformes > Sylviidae > Hylia > Hylia prasina. The sequence goes on from VYXD01002344.1 coordinate 531,220, forward strand.
GATTCCACCACCCTCCTGGGCAGCCCATTCCAATGTTTAATCACCCTTTCTCTGAAGAAATTCCTTCTTATTTCCAGCCTGAACCTATCTTTGTGCTATTGTCCTGTCCTAGTTGCCTGGGGAAAGAAGCTGACCTCCACCTGTCTACAACATTCTTTTGGGTATTTACCCATTTATTTCAAAACTAGGGGGAGGAAATCTTCAGAACTGGAAAGGCCCAAACCTACACCCATAAAAAATACTTTGGACTTTTCAGAACCTGATAATCCTAGTTTTTATTCAGTAAGAAATATTATTTTTCTTTGCCAGTGGAAAAGTATTGTATCTAGAGATTTTTCTAAAATCCAATCAAGAATGCTTTGTAACAAGGACCTTTCCTAACAGCAAAGCTGAATAAAAGTTTTCTTGTGGAACCTCTGGAAAGAGTCTTATAGACAGGACTCCATTCTGAAAATCATGCTCATCTCTGTAAAATGCAAGTAAAAAAAAGTGAAATTTAAGGACTGTCTTTTTGTTCCTCTATCTCCACTATACAACAGTGCCATAGATCATGATGGCTACAGACAAAAATTTTTCACTTCAGACAGTACTTCCCACTTTCCAGGAAGTTTCATGCATTCTTTCCATTCTGCCTTTGAGATGAATTTTGCATTTACATTTTGGTATAAATGCTTGATTTTTGCATTAAAAATGACTGTGCACTTAAGGTTACCTACCTATTAGCTGAAGGGTAGGGAAGAAAAAGAAGAGAACTGGTGGAAAAGAAAAGGTTATGAAGCGTAGAAAAAGGACTTTGCAATTAGAAATTGTAAAGCGGGTATATTTTATTTCCAGCTTGGACACACGGGGGGATATCTCCTCCATAGCGTGTACCTGGTCAAGACAAGGTCCAGGTTTAAATACATACTGATCCCACAAACCCACACATCCCCACCTGCCCATTCCCCACCTTCTCTTGCTTCGCATTCTAATTAGATGCCACACCTCCTGGTGATCGTGAGTTGAGGTCTTGGGAGGAAGGCCAACGTCTTCCTCGGGTTGATCTTCACTTCAGGGCAGGCACGGTGGAGGTTTGGCTATTTTTCAGGTCACTTTGCTCTTGCCAAAGATTAAGAGCTTGATTTTGCTGGATTCAAGCCACAGAGTTCTGCTTTATCAATTTTTGACAAATACTTAGGTCCCACTTTGCTGAGTTTCGACATTATACATCTTACTTATATGAATTCTACTTAGTAACTATCTACCAAACAAGCTTAATAGCTAATCTTCTATGTGTTCTCAGTACAAGCAGTTTCTTTACTTTAACAAAATTACCAAAACCTACTTCTAAGATCCTGTAGTTTTGTATTTGTAAACATCCTCCATATCAGTTACCCAGAGGTATGTGAATATTACTGTGGAATAGTGAGTAAATTAGATTCTGTTTGTTAATCCTTAGTATAAATTGTTTGAGGATTATATAAGAAACCTGTACCAAAAACAATACTCCACACCGTTATTATAGTAAAATTAAATGTACATAAAACTCTATATATCATATTATCATCATACCATTTATCATCAAAAGCAAGTATAGCTCCAGTTAAGGCAGTCTGTTAATTGTGAGTGTCAGCTGACTTTCTACAATGTGTACTTTCTACAATATATTGCCCACTGAAAAAATGACTTACAGTAATTCTCCCCCCCACTATATACTATGCACTGCATTAATCAAATTAATTCCCGCATATATATATATATAAAAAAATTTTAAGGGATTATTTTGTTTTTTTTCCTTTAAAATGAATACCACAAGAGGTACCAATTTTGCATACTTGTTTGTACTCTTTCAAGTCTTGAGTTGAAATAGAAGTATAGGCCTACTGCAGAACCCAAGTCCCTGTCTGAGTTTCATTTGGACTGAACCCTTTCAGAACTTGTTAGGAGATGTTTGGGTAGGAAATAAAGTGATTTGTAAGCTTTGTTATGAAGTCAATTGCTAGAAGAAAGCATTTTAGTGTTTTGTTACCAAGAGGTAAAATCCAAGGGTCACTATAAGCACTTTATAGGATAGAAATTTTAAAAGCAAACAGGACTTCATACTTTGTGGGCAATGGCAGAAAAAAGAAGGATAAGGGCAAGTCAGTCAAAATGTCACAGAGCTGTAGACTACAATAACTCACTAAACATATAGCTCTTGCCTTGTAGAATATGTAGGACAGGCAAAAACCAAACTAATATATAATATTAGACTTTAAATAATTAGTGGTGTTATGAACTCATGCCACTAGTTATAGTTTGTTTCTTGCAGGCATCTTAAATGACTTATCCTTTGAATAAACAGGTCAGATTGGTCACACGTCAGACTCTGTTTCCTCTCCATAAATCACAAATTAAAAGGTTAAAATAATTAATTAAAATTATGATAATTATAGTAAATATAAGCAGAATACCTAACATATTAGAAAGTTTTGAATAAGGCAGTGTCTAATGAAAACTAAATAATTTGTTTTTAATAAAATGAATAATTCAGTGATGATTGATAAATTCCTGATTTGGATACTGGGAAGATGAGTTGTCTTCTGTTCCTATCCCAAATAAGAAAATGTATTGCTTAGAAGAGCACTTTCTAATGTGTCCTATTTTCTTTCTCTTCCATGTAGAGTCTTCGAGATGTGAAAGTAATCTAGGATTTTTAAATCTCTTGCTCAATAGGAAACACCATGTCAGATAGGAAGCCTTCTAATACCACATTCTGGACTGTTTAAATCCGTGTGGAAACAAAACACAACAGGGGCAAAAGATTCCCCACATTTAAAAGTAACATTGGAGCCCAAATGAAGCCATAGAGACTACTAGATACTCACCAGGATCACTATATTACATGGATTCAAACCTCTAAAACCTGTGAGGACACCACTTCAGCTTTCCCCTTGTTTGCTTCCCCACATCAATGTGGAAACACATTCTTGCCATTAGTCTGCTGAGTTTTCTGTGTTCAATTTTCTTAGCAACCTCCATCCTTCGATTTCATTGCAACATTATCCTCGTGCTAAGATTAAAAGAAGAAAGTAAAGGTGCAGTGAATTCCCCACCCTCACCTAATAGATCATATATATACACATATATATTCCAAAATGTCAGAATTACATTGAGAACTCATAAGAACCTTGGCCTTACACTACAGTATGGTGGGTCTCCTTGTGATACCATAAAACCTCAATGACTTCAAAGGAACTCTAAATATTGTCCCTGGACGGTAAGTACTGTGGGATAAGGAGCATTTTTTACCATGAGAATATTGTTTATTTTCTGTTAAATAGTGGCAGTACTGAGATACCAAAGACACAAATACCAAAGGACAGGAGAAATGAGAAAACTGCCCTGCTCTCAGAAATTAATTGCAAGTATTTTTGAAGGAACTTTAAGAGGTATGAATATAATACCTACATGATTATCTACCCCTAAATGTCTCCTTTATTAATTGAACATATTGCATGAAAAGTTTAAATTTTGTTCTTCAGGCAGTAGAGAAATACAATAGCATGTATTAAACACCTACTCCTTCTTCAAATGAAGAACAGAATCTTTTAAGTAAAAATGTTTATGAAATTTTAAGACTTTAATTCCTTTTATGTGGTAAAATATTGGAATAAATATTGACATATAACATAATGTGAAGAGGTAAGTCTATGTCAATATTTTCTTCATAGTTCATATTTCCTATATGAAATAAAATGTGAATCTTTGTTGATGGCAGTTACTTGTAAAAACTGATTACAATATCAGAAAAGAAGCAAAAAAAATAACATAATGTTTAATATCCCATACATTTACTGACTAGGTAAATATGTAATTGGAGAGGAGCCTAAGATATAAGCTATTATACACTACATTACATACATAATCATGATGAGAGTTTAATTTTTGATAGATATTAAACTATACTTAGCTCCCTAGCCCACGTAATGGCCAACAGATCTCTTAAAATGTTTGCTTGAATATGATAGCAAATATAACATGAGATTTTTATGAGAGAAACTCAGGAAATTTGAGTTTCAATCACTTATTTAATGTTCAGGTTTTCCAGTATTGTGTCAGAATTTGAAAAGTATTCCAGACAATATCATTGTCTCGAATTTTTGGTATTGTCATTATACTCATTTGGACAATTTGCATAGTGAGCTATTTACTATCCAGGAGTAGGAATACTGTATTAGTCATTTAACTGCATTTGAAAAATATAGGCATCCTTCTTGCTACTATTCTGGTAGAGGCAAATAATTTCCTCTGGATGATTAAGGAAGTGATTGTGCCTGCAAAGCAGATGCCTAAAGCTCCACCAGATATTAATTATATGATGGAAGAAGTTCACAATGGTATCATTTTCTCTTTCTAAACTCTTAAGCACAGAATTTGTTCATTACGTTTTGCTCTTTAAAAACAGTATTCTTAGAAAATTCTTTAAACTTCCTCTTTGTAATGAGCTCTCCTGCTACTTGTGACATCAGACTATCATTTTGTCTGTGACACTGTCACTGTACAGAAGACTGTGATATCACCAGAATACGTAGTTTCTGTTAGAGGTGCTGGAGGACTGTGGGACTAGCTATGGTTTTCATTGACCTGGATTCAGATCTGTGTGCTGTGCCTCTGGGGTGACCTCACTGCAGTCAACAGTTCTGTCATTATGTGCATTCACTTCACTAAATACTGTGTTGTTTTATTCCCCTGAGTGGAGGCGCCTTGTGCTGCAATGTACATCTGTGAAAAATGAGCAAATATAAAATTTTACATATATTCACATTTTACCACATAAAAATTTTATGACTTGGCACTTACAGCGGATTTCACCTTGTTTGACTTTGGTCATGTGAAAATTCAACATCTATTTTAATCTGGTGATAGGGTAATGTATTCCAGGCTAAAATGAGTCTCTTATGCAGCTAAAATGGACAACTACCTGAGAGATTTGTCTGTCTCTCCACTATACACAGCATTAGCCTTGATGGCAAATTAAAAGCTTGGTCTTTAATCTTGCTTAAGTTTGAAGGCTGAAAGTTGGATGGCTTAACTTGTCATCACCCTAGGCTCAGTGCACAAGGCCTGAATATGGATAACTCTATCCTGCAGGAGTTTGAGTTAAAAACATAATGTTCAAATTGTCATGTAATATACAACAGGCGCAACTGATTATAGGAGCAGCTGAGCCACCAGCACACCTGAGTTTTTTGAGCCTTGTTTTAAGAAATCAGATAATCAAAATGTCTCTGGAAATTGGAAGTGTGGAACCATTCACATCAAGAAGTATAAAAAATCAGCCACTAATATGTCACTGAATTTGTTTTAAGCAGAGTCTTTATTATATCAGATTAAAAAGTTGTTGCTGAGTCATAAGCAATGAAATAGTTCTTACATTTTTTAAAGAAAAGAAACAATTTCCTAAACCTGTTTTTATTTTCAAAATTAAATGTGTAATAACACAGATACCCTGAACAGAGTAAGGCTTCCAGAAACAAGAAGATCTGCTAAAGTCATACTTGGAGATCCTTTTTTCACTCTCCGCCTTCCTAACTGGAGCTCCCTGGCCTTTGTAGCACTGTAACACTAGGGAGCACACTTTCATCAGGAATTATGCTGTCTGCAGCATCCACCGAGGCTGGGAGATAGTCAGTTCTGCACATCAGCGGTTGGGCAGCGGGCCAACCCTTGCCCTGCTGCACAGAATGACAAGGCATGCTAGGATGACAGAGCTGATGGTAAACAATGACAGATCTGTCGAGAGTCTGATGGGATGCATCTCTTGTTTGTTCATGTACAGTACAGGAATCAGAGCTATTTTGTTCAGGGTGTGCTTAGATGCATGTTTGAACTCTTCACCCTGCCTTTTACAAATCAGACTTAGCAGAGCAACGAAGGGGTTTTTTTTTGTGAGAATGAGACTTACAGTAAGCTCAAAACTAGGACAAGTAATTCTTAGAGAAGGGGGAAAAAGTAGTGTGTACTTGCTCTTCAAGTCTATCTATTTTAAAAATTTCCTTGCTCTTATTGGCCAGTTAATAAAACCTTTTTGTGTAATTATTGCTTCCAATAATCAAGATATTTGTCTATAGAATTAAAGATGCAGAAAGACAGAAAGGAATTCTTTCTTTGAAGTAGCTTTAGATAAAATTTTCTTAATATAAGAAAAGTTACAATGTAAAATGCACTAAATTATTTCTTCCTTCAATAATTTCCAACCAAATTTATTTTCTTATTAAATCAGTTTATCTGCTGATTTATATTTTGATATAAGCCAAATATGTTTATCTTGTATTTTGTAGCATTGCTTTTAGGGAGTTTAAATTTAAAGTCTCCATTACACATTTTATACTTTTGATACACTACTCTTTATTTTGTTATGGTGAGCAAGTTTGTTTTTCACTTGACTAAGGAGTTATAGTTTAACATTAACCTGTGTAACTTTCATATGATCACACAAAAAGATGTCTGGCAATCCTTACCATTTATTCTGTAGAAAAATTATCAGAAAAAAATATGTTGCACCAGACAGTGCTAGAAATTACTATTACTACTAATAGCAACCCCAGCAAAACAGCAACAACAAAACCAAACACTGCAAAACCTTTCTCAGAACAGCTGCCCTGAATCAGATCTGTGGTTCGTGCAGTCCACATTTATGTCCTTCTCATTAGCTTCATGGAAAGGTTTAAGGTAAAATGCAAAGAGCAGTTGATAGGCAATCAGCTTAAATTCAAAAGAATATTTCAAGTGTTTCAGGCTATTGATTTTCTCTGCAGCATTTTTCTACTCTTCTCCAAGAGCAAGGTTTACACAACCTTGCCTGTCAGCTTCTGTGTGCTGAAGTAAAGTGAAACACAACCTTACTGATTTGGTTTCTGTCGTAAGAAGGTTGAAATATGTAGAGAAATGTATCAGTCCTTCAGATCCTCCTGTCTTCAAAGGACATAGGCAAGTATTTTTATTCTCTGCTAGTGAGCAACCTGCACCCAAAGCATTAAACTACTTAGAAAGATTCTGCATATGAAAGAGCCATCATCTACTGCTAAAAGAAGAAATTCAGAGTTACCACATTCAATTAAAAAACTCCAGTTGAGAAATTCTGGTCTTCAAGTGGGGTAATAGGTTATGTGATCATAGAGTAATTAATTACCATTAGGAGAACTGTACTAAGTCAGATTAGGTAGATGTTACTTTGAGTACAACTTGCCTGAAATGAAACTTATAAAGCATTATGCCACATCAGAACAAGTTTGGGCTACAATTCTAGAAGCTCGACACCTAATCCAAAATACAATCAAGTGAAAATCTCAGACTGTCGAGTGAATTAATGTAGGCCATTGATAACATGGTTGCACCATCAGTTTTTAAGCAGAAATTCCATTGATTTCAGTGCTTAAAAATCAATGCAGAGGAATTTCTCTGCAGAGAAATAGATTCAGATTAACAGCGATTATTTATCATAATGACTTTATCTCAGGATATCTCCCATTTCATAAATATATGCTTAGTATTCCTGTTTAATACTCGGTCTGTTGTGATATTCCTACTTTTCTGTGAAGAAACCATTATCTGCCTTTACAAAGTTTCCATTGTTTTTTGCAAAGCTACAAGGAATTTCTTGGGAGACTTTTAATCTGCATGGAAGAAGTCCAGCCTGTGATGTTGTGTCTCTTTGTTTGCTACCTGTAAAACGACATTAGGCAGAGATCTTAGCTACTCAATGGGGACAGCTACTCAATCCACCACATGAGGATCTACTTGCACACTCCATAAAGGCTAGATGCTCCTCTAAAAGGCTTTACAGACTAAAAAGACTGAGGAGCTGAAAGACAAAAAAGGCTAAGATGGCTGAGCTGCCTGCTGAAAAGTCAATGACAGAGATAGATGCAATGACTGGAACCATAAAATGCTTCTTTAAATTCAGGAAACTGTGCAGAATATAGTCAGTGTTACCACTTCCTCTTGAAATTTATTTAACTTCAAAACCTTAAAATCTAATTGTTTATGAAAAACATAGAAGACTGAATTCAAAAGGGCAAAATGCTTTTCTAAATAGTCTGCTAATTTCAAAACTGTGCCAGATTTTACTATTTTAGACTTCCATGCCTTAAGAGTAAAACTCTTAAATATTTAGTTTATGAACAATTCTGCTAACTGATAGGAATATACATACAAATCTGGAATTATGTATTTCCAAAATGCTCTAGTCACTGTATACCCGATCCCATATGTAATGAAAATTAAGTTCACTGACAAAATTGTTCATTTTGAAAGTGGAAAATGTAAAATTAATTTAAATACTGTTTCATTTTCCCTTCTTTTTTCAGCAGAGACCATCTGAAGATATGCTAACTGAAGTGTGTAACTTTTGGCTTGTAAATGTTGCGTGTTTTGGAAGCTGAAGAGATATGCCCATTTAATAAGGGTTATAAAGAAGATTTAAATGCCTCTCACAAGGGAAAGGTTCTGCTGCCACAAGTTCAGCCCATGTACAAACTTTTCATTCACACAAAATAGGGAAAATTCCCAGCATAACTCTGAGTGAAATGAAATAACTGAAGAAAGTAAGCCTAGTGTAAGGTTATGAGGAAATACTGCATATTTTATGAAAAAAAATAATAAAAGGTCAAATTCTAACATCCTGTCATTTGTCAGTGGAAAACAGAAGTTAATGATCAGTTAATTCCTAGGCTTCTATTTTATTCCTTGCCTTCAGAATCAAGCAAACAAACAAACAAACTCCATCATATTTTCAAAAGCTAGCCCAAAATCAAATACCATCAGGAAAGAAAGATGTATTTCACCTGTAATTTTAAAAAATGGCTACTAAATATAGAAGCATTCCATCTGATCTATTTCTTACTTTTTCACTGTAGAAAAAAACCTAATAGAACTATGTTTGGGTCATTCTGTTATACACAAATATTATCTATCATATAAAAGCTACAGTGATTTTTATAGTTGTCTTCTCCAGAAATCACTTAGCATTTTCTTTGCTGTGGAAACTTGTAATAAAATGGTTAGAACAGGAAAAGTAAGTCTCCTAGCAGTATAACCCACAGAAAAATGAACACTTCAGCACTTATTTTTATGGGCTAGTTAACCTCATTGGATTTATATAACTTCCAAAGTCTGACCTCCATTACTGTTGATCAGAGCTGAAATTTACTTCCATAAAATATTATATTGACCACTTTAGAGAAATAAAGGAGAACACAAAAGGCACAGAACCTACTTATTCTTATTATTTTATCTATTTTTCCTGATCTCTGAGGCTTACCATTAACTGCTACTCTGGGTGAACTGGAAAGCAAATCTATGTTCATGCACTAAAGCCTGCCAAAAATGATCTATCAATTTCCAAATGTGTAACTGACTGTCTTAATAAATAAGAAAGGGCAAGTGTCACCCTGAATTTCTACAGCCTTCTGAGAATTTTTTAAAGCCTTCTGAGAATCTTTGGAGTTTCCTAACTTTTCTATTAGCCTTCGAATATTTACATATGAAAGTGGAGTCTTTCAAGGACTTGGTAGGAAAAACAATCTTTGTTTACATTCCTCTCCCAAGGAGAGACCTTTGATAGACTTTTGTCTCTGCCAGTGTGGATGGAGAGGTGGCAACCTTTTCCTCCAATCCAGAAACAATCCCTGCAAAACTATAAAAAACTCTACTTGTAGATAAACTCACTCTTTCCTACCTCTAGAGCTCACTTTGTGTGCCGTACCTTCATTCCGTGTCCTGTTGTAGCAGGCAAGTACCTTAATATTGCAAAATGTAAAATGTGACCTACCTCCAAGTATTAGGAGCTGAATTTCATTGGCTTTGAGTTTTGGTTTTGTAATACTACGTGCATTTATACTAGGACCTTATTTTGCCAGTTTGACAGCAATCACCTCTCAGTATCTGATTATCAGAAATAGACTTCATCTGTCCTTTTCTTTCTTTTATGTTGGCTTCTTCATAATGTCTTAGTTATTCCACAAACGCATTTTACATATTCAAAATGTTTGGATAATTAAAATCCTATGTATAAAATACCATAATAATAGCATAATTAAATTGAAAAAAACTGGTAGGTATGTATCATAATAATGAAAAACAATTTAAAAAAATTAATTAATATGATCTCCTTTTCCTTGAGCCACGAGCAAGGTAAATGATATGTACAAAACCTCAAAATGTTGCTTTGAACTTTGGTTGACTAGTTTGTCTGTTTGGTCTCACATTAGAGTTATTCCTCAGAATATACAGAAATTTTGAATAAGCATTTCTAAAAAGCTAAGTATGTATAGCTTTCTACATGTATTATTAGGAAACGTGGTTTTAATGTTTATGTTTGTTTTATTGTAAGCATTAAAAGGAGTAAAATGTAATTTAAATGTAGTGATACTTTGTTAGGATTTACATTTTCGAGATCAGTATAACAATATGGAAGACGGAAAGAATTATATCTGTCTATTGTGTGGCTTTAAATAATTTAGATTGACTTGTTACTTGTAATTTTACATTTCCTCCTTTATTACTTTGTCATATTTAGCTTTCTGATTTAGAAGTTTTGCTTTTCCTGCTGGCCAACTTTATTTATTTTTCTTTAATTATGTTTGCATTATTTTTATTCCTTTACCTTATTTTTTATTAGAAAGAAAACAGACAAAAGACAGTATTATTGCACATTACCTGGAGACATTGTAAACAGAAAAATTCATACTTTAGCAATCAATGCTAACTTTATTTATAAGAAGAAAGGCAGCATTTTACCACAAACATTCAAGAAACAGAAGTCAAGACATGGGAATTAATATTAGCTTGAAAATCATAATTTGGGACAGGAGGGTGACATCCTTTCATGCTGCCTACTCATTCAGATATGCTCTAAAAGTTTTCTAACTACAGCAGTGATTAGGGGCATACTAATTTGGATATTACTCTAGTGTAATACAAAAATATCAGTAGCTGGGCTGAAGAACAAACTGGTGCTTTTAGATATTTCTTAAAAGCTGCATAGCTGACAAGTGAGTGGCAAGGAGAGAGCTGTTCTGGAGTCTTTTGCTGTGAGTGTGAAACGTGAAATTTGGCTACTGACATAATTGACCTCAACTAACCAAAATATACAAATACGTGAACTTTATGTACACATGAATTTTTTTTCAATCTGATAATTAACTCTGCTAAATATATGGTTGAAGGTGGATGGAGGCCTTTTGAAAAGCAAACATCTCCATGGGTTTTTTTTTTGAGGATATATATATAAGATCATATTTCAGATGGTGATCTATGGGCAGCACCTTCAGGGTGCCTTGTGCTGTTACTTCCCTGGTGGTAATCTAGGCCTCCATTTAATTTTTGAAATCACTATTTTTAGAGAGATTAGATTACATGTATCAAGATCTATTCATATAAACCCTTACAGTAAATATTTAATTCAGAAACACTGGGAGCATTTCTTCAAAATTTCTTCACTTTTGAATTGAAAAGCAGTCTGAGAAGCCAAGTCTCAAAGGAAAGGACTCGAAAAGGTAGATTTACATTAGAGTGATAATTTAGAGATGTTAGAATTGATTTTGAAAATTTAATATTTTCCCCCACTGCTAGCTGCAATGATGCCAGTAGATGTTATATGAGTATGCTTGTTACCAAAGATTAGGGCTGGAAGTTTGCAGATTTCAAACAGTCATACTGCAGTTGGAAAAAAGTTTAATAATGATCCTGTATGTATTTACATAATAAAATCACCTTTGACTTTGTTGGGTATCTGCAGATTCTCAGGTATTTGATGAATGGAATAATATTAAATGATTTTTATAGATAATAACCCCCTTTAAATGACCCTTTTTAGAGCTGTCTGACTTGTCTGGAAGTAAGATCTTTACAGCAAAGCTCCAAGTGTACCAATTTTTCTGTCATTCTGAGCAGAGTCAAAAAAGAGCTCAGCTCAGTATGTATTTACGTTTCTCTCTCTTTTCCCCCCTGAGACTGCAGCAGGACTTGAACCATATCAAACCAATTAAAACTCACACACTAGCATCTGCATCAGTCATTCAAATCTGCACTATTACTTGGGCAAGGAGTATATGAGGAAAATTGATAAAATATAAATTGTGCTGGAAAGAAAGTTTATTTTGTAAGTTGTTTATATTAAAATTTTGCACAACACAGTGCACCACTAGATTTTACTTTTTGCTGTTCTTTCCTATGAAAGTAAATTAAGACCTTAGTTTTCTGGATAATTTATAATGACAGTGATTATATTCTTTGCCAGGATGGTGTTCATAGCAAGTTGTTCTTCCTGAGCTTTTATTTTTCTTCATTATTCATTAGATGTAAACTACCCTTAGGTCAATAAAATGAAATAAGTCACTCAAGCAGACCTTTCTGGGAAGGATTTTGCAAAAAATTCCTGTGCTCTAAGTAAAAAAAGTTGATCTTAAGTACCTCTTCTCTCCACATAAAACGGCAGTGGAAGTTCATTTCTATATTCTTCTGTTTTGCTTTGTTTTAACTTCCTCCATTTGATAGCATTAAAAAAGGTCTCCAGATTCTCTTTCAGATAACCACCGTACATTTAGAAATAGGTTTCAGAAACAAGATTAGTTCTTCCGGAATGATGATGCTGAACTATTGACCTGCGGGGAGAGAGATGATGATGTTGATTTTCACTCTGCCAGGTTGTCTATCTCTAGTAATTTTTCCTCTAAAATTCAGTAGTGGTAGGTTACAAAGTAGAGGTCGAGGCAAATTAAGTGGCAGCCAACCCACTGCATTATTCTATGCCTATGATCTGTCTTAAGTCTCTTGGTCATTCAAATGCAGGTGATGGTTTCAGGGCTGAAATAGTGAGGTGAAATGTAACTTGATTTTACATTTTAACAAGAAGGGATTGCTCTCTTCCTCTACTGCCTCAGTGTAAGGCCTTTGATGATAACCAATGGTGATGGCAAAGTATATAATGAATGAAGGCACTGGGTGCTTGTGCTACTCATGAAAAAGAGCTTGGAGGTAGTTAAATCTGTGGGTTTAAATTTAGACTAGGCAAGCAATTTGTAATGAATTATTTATTGGGTTAAATTTCATCGACTTTTTTTTCTGTTCACCAGTTGTCCACAAACATATGGCAAAATTTGTGGATTTATTCATTACCTGGAAAATATTCATTTATTTCCTCAGTGAATAAATTCTTGGCCTGCAGATTGCTCATGAGCAGTTCATAGGGAATATTCAGAAGATGCACTGTGTGTGTTAGTTTCCACGTCTGCTTCGATATGCTGTAAATTAGCACTATTATTATGACTAAAAGATCAAATGAGCAGATGCTGTGCTGACAGCAATATTTCAGCTAGCCCTTTATTTAATTCTCATCAGAACATAATGTAGTACACTAACATTACACTTCTGGATTTACCTGCAGCATACCGTAGCTCCTATTAAATGAAGAATTACTTTCAGTCTGGATTAGTTTACAAGTCCTATTTATATCATGACCTCAGCATTGTGTTGGCACAGCTGAGAGGACAGAGAATTGAAGTTCAGTCAGGAATGAATGTTTAACAGCAGGATGTTATTGCATCAATATTATCAGCAAAATAGTTATGGATAAAGCCTTGCACAAAATGGAAATGCATATTAATATACTTTATTTACATTATAGTGTATGCACTTAGCATCTGCAGATAGCAAAGAGAGAGCTCTTAGTTTTTCATTCTGGCTGAGGGGTTTTCTTTGTTTCTCTGTTTTTTTCTTATATTAGCAATGCAGAAGCATGCATATTTTTAAAAAAAGGTGTTGTGAGGATGCAAAAATAGGTCAGTAAAATTAATAAAAACTAATTGGAACTTTCCCTGTTTGGAGAGATGACAACACTTGTGTTATGTCAGTAGTGTACATTCCCCACATGTTAAGGATAGCTGGTGCCCCAGTGGAGATGGTCACGTTGGGAGGAGTGATAAAACAGTCATAACCACTTTAATAGGGTTCTTGAAGCCATTTTCAAGCCCATCCTTTCCTTTTACCTACAAAGAATACCCTTCAACTTCTCCCTGTACATATTGTCCATAGGCTGCCAGAGTACTCCTCTGAAAATCTCACTCAATCAGGGGAACTTTTTCACTAGTTTTTCCATATCAGAGCATGAAAAACAAATATTTGGGGATAGCACTCCAAAGGCATCTTCTCTGTTTCCCCAGACAATAAAGAGAGGTGGAGAAAACTTTTTATCTGAATTTGTCTAATGTTCAGAGGTATGCCACCCAAAACTGCCTCTCTGGGTATTCACTTAGTGGGTATGACTTGGTATGACTGTTTCTTACACTGCACTAATGCAACTGGATCTATAAATTGGGGCTCTAAAGGACCTTTGCAAAAAGGCAAATCTGAAAAAGAAGAAAAAATCACATTTTATGTTTTTTGGCAACTCAGCCCATGATAAATTGTCAGTGTCAGAAAAGGGCATGATATGAAAATGAAAGATGATACTTTTTAAATAAAATGTTCTTTAATGTAACGAAATGTTTTTAAAAAGAAAATAAAACTGAAACATTCACTAGAGGAATACTGAACAAAAGATTATTTTATTTTTATCACAATGGTAATGATTACAATTATTATTACTACAGGAGAAGAACTGGGTTTGGTGTTCTTGGTTGAAAGTGAGTACTCCTTTTTCCTGTGTGAAAGACCTACAGCAAGCTGCAAAGCTCAGGAAGAGGAACCCTCCATTTCTCCAACTGGAGCTGCATTTCTGTGCAATCTGTAACACAAGATTTATGAAAGGGGAATAAACAAACAGGTTTTTTTCCTAGTGGTTCATACCTCTACATCAAAAGTATGAAGTGAATTTGAGATTCATGAAAGCAATTATATTCTTGAAATGAATTTTCTTGCTGCATTCACTGAGTGTACGAAAAGTCATTGCAAATGGTCAGTGTGGTTTAAGCAAAAAATGTGGAGGAAATTGTTTTATGCTCAAAACTTGGTGAGATACAAACACTTAAAGCAGAAAAGAGAAATGAAGTTTTGTTATGTTGGGGGTTTGGTGCTCATATTGCCTGATTTAAGTAGTTTTTGTCACACTTCTTTTCCCATTATGAAGTGCCAGTTTTTCTCTTTCATTGCACATGGAATGTGGGAATGTAAGAAATCCCTGAATTACACACCTGGGCTCGCTGCCTAACACTGAATTGCTGCAATGCTTTGTGCCAGGAAGCCTAATCCCATTTGGGACCTGACCCAAATGATTCAATCTTATTACACCCAAAGGCATTGTGATAGCTTTTATAGGAGATTTCAGATATCTGTGAAATAAATACAGGTAATGTGTGTACTTCAGGAGAGTGAATGCTGATTAAAAAATTCTTCAAATTACTAGTATATTTCAGTCCTGAAATTGCAGCTGCCAGTGTAGCAGTGAGAAAACTGTTTGACCATTAGAAATACCTATTCACATATATCATAAATAGACATAATTATTTCAACTTGATAAATAACAGCATATTTATTTGGTCTTATAGGAACTCTTTTCAAACATAAGAAAAGAAGAATGTTTTTATCCCAAGATTGAAACCCTTAGAAAATGAGGATAGATAATATCCTCGATATTTATCTTGTATTTATCTTCCAATAAAGATAATGGATTTTTTTAGCTATGTTTTCAATTTATTCCAGTAATCGTATTGTTAAAAATTAAATTTGTAATAGAATTATATGATTTTTTTGCTTTACCATCAATTTATCAATTGCTTCCACTGAAATGCAAGTTCTCAGAAATCTTCATTGTATTTGAAATTATAAGAAAATATAAAGCTTCGGATATTTTGAAAATAGTCACTTTAGAATAGGTACACATGTAGCATTTTTAAAAAATGTGGAATTTTTATGATGCATGATTTAATTTTTCATTAGTTGATATCACTAGAATAGATACTGAATCATAAAAACATCATGAAATAACTTGAGAAAAGTGATAGCTCAAAAAATCTTTTTGATTATAGACCTCTTGCCAGTATATAGAAATAAATATTGGGGCCTTTAATAGAAGTATTATGAGACTGGAAGGACCTCTGACATCATCTGAGTTGAAGGTGAAATATTTCCCCTACAGCAATAAAAATGAATGTGCAATATTTTTTTATAACCCACCCAGTGCCCAAGATCCTCTGTAACCTCTAGTTGACATGTCACTTGGAAGACAAATTTGCTCATAGATCATGACTGCCAGAGTGTCTTTTCTGCAACTGTATCAGTAATTAGCTATGCCTTGTTAGTGCTCAAGGCAAGTACATCTGTCACATTGAAATAAAGGGTTAGATTTTTCACAATTTTAGATAACATTTTAGGCTTTCTGCTTTGTAGCACCAACAAAAAGTCCAAACTATTGACAAGACTATGTCAATGGCTTTGTAAATATCTATGTTGTATTAGTGTATTAAAAAAAAAAAAACCTCTCAGTTGTAACTCTAAATTTTTAAAAATATTTTTATTACATACAGAGTGAAACAAGAATTTGTGAAAAATGGGGAGAGCCTGTGAGGTGATTTTAGTTTAGGATTAAATCCTGAAGTCTATTGAGCTTTTCTGTGACTTTCTGCATGCCATCAGTTTCAATTGATTCAATGTAGCAAGGATCAATCCTTTGCCACTTAATTGTATTATAGCTGTCTGTGTCTTCGAAAACAATTACAGAGCTATCTATCAATCTAGCTTCACCAATAAAAATGACCTCATATAATTATAACTAATAAAAAAATTAGTTTATGCACATTGATTATGGCTATCTTACCAAGAGGCTACAGTTTATTAAATAACCTCATGAACAAGATGGATTGCAAGTATAATGAGGTGAATCTGTGTTAGTATATGATATTATCAATCAAAAATACAACAGTCCAGGTATCCTGCACTTAGGCAGACACAGAAGAGAAAAGAATGATGGGCTGTTCCGGAGTAAACTGGCCCCCTGGTTTTCTTTGATATTTACTCTTTCTCAATCTAAGAGAATCAGGGTTATTTAATTTACAGAAATTTAAAAGCAGCTTCAGACACACATAGGGTTGTAACATTCATGCTGTTAATTATTATAGTGGTCTGTTCTCTTGCCAAATGAGGAGTCCTCTCATGTCATATGCCAAAATTAATGGGCATAGATAATGCATGAGATGACAGATTACAGATTTGCTTTAACTAGGGAATCCTCAAGTAACGAGTTTTAGCCCATTTTTGATACCTTGTGCTGTTTAAGTGCTACCAGTTGGAAGAAAACAGTATTTGGACATAGAGGGCAAATTAATGAATTTATTAAATAGGTTTTGCATATGAGAGAAATTATTTCTCAGCGTTACAAGAAATCCAATAAAACATAGAACCATAGAATATCCTGTGTTAGAAGAGACCCATAAGGATCATGGAGTCCAACTCCTGCGCCTCCACAGGACAGCTCCAAGAGTCACACCATGTGCCTGAGAGCAATGTTTAAATGCTTCTTGCACTCTGGCAGGCATGATGCTCCCCACTTCCCTGGGGAGCCTGTTCCAGTGCCCAGCCTCCCTCTGGATGAAGAACCTTTTCCTACTATCCAGCCTAAACCTCCTCTGACACAGCATCATGCCATTCCCTCAGTTTATATATTAACATGTTATTAAAAGACATATTTTTTCAAGACAGTTAAACATGACCGTGTTCTTCATTGCAGCATTGCTTTGCTACAAGCTATAACTGTACTTGTCTGTTATCCCAATTACAACTTATTTGCCTCTTTTTTTGCTTAGTTTTCCTCTGAAAGTCTATCTTAGGATAATCTTGGGTATCTTAAAATTTGTTGGCCACATAAACTGAATTCTTAATGAAAATAACAGGAGCACATATGTACTGCCCCAGTGTAAACATTCTACACAGTGGAGACCAAAACTAAACAAGAAGGTAAAAATTTTCTGAATTTTCACCCTTGTAAATGAAAGTATTTTTTGTGGCATATATTAATATGTTAAATATTTCTTAGCATGTCTATCACTTGGCATAGAAAAAATGAAACATGCTTTTCCTTGCTTTTAACTTAAAAGCTGTCTGTAAGTGTCTTAGGTTAAAAATGTAAGATGTGCCCAAACTATGTATTCTATCACCATCTTCATGAGGTGTTGGAACCAGGTGGGGCAGTGTTTCCCTTATCTTCTGCTAATGGCCCATCAATGCCTTGCCCTATGACTCATAGATAACTCCCTCCGGAAGCCGTTTCTGTTAATGGGCCATCAAGAACCCATTCCATGACTCATTGAATGATATCAGCCCATTGTGAGATGCTCCACCCAGGGGGAGGAGCCAAGCATCTCCCACCTGCATATAATCCAGGGTTTTGGACAGCAGAATCAGCTTTTTCTCCCACTGGATTCATGGAGGACAAGAGCTACCAGACCTTTCTACAAGACCACTGCTTCGACAAGACCATTTCATCTGGACTGCTACTAACACCCTAACTAACAGGGTGTCAGGTTGTATTCTGACTCTGTCAGTGGTATTTTTATACTATTGAATTTATTTTATTTTACTTTATTTTACTGCTTTTCTTTTGCTCTTATTAAATTGTATTTCTGACTTGGAGTCTCTCACTGGTTTTGCTTTCAAACCAGTACAGTAAGTCTATTTGCTTTTGTTTTCTTGCATTTCTATCTTTTGTTTTGAGGCCTTTATCTTTAAGAAAAACAGCTGCCATTTAATGAAACTGCCATGAGGCAGACTACAGAACTTTCAATTCTATGGTTCTTAAGCTTCCATTAAAAGCGTAACTTAGAATGAAACTACCTGTTGGTGGATTCTCACTCAGATGTGAGAAATGAAAAAGTCAAAACTTCTGAAATGTTAAATAAATCATCACATGAAACTACAATAAGTGAAACTCTTAATGTGCTGGCAGCCTCTTGCTTAAGACTCATGCAGCCATGATGCATGTATAAGTCATTACAAATAAAACAGTTATATAAATATTGTAGGCTTTATAAATCTTCCTTTAAATGTTCTACCTGAGTTCTTTTAGGCTGACGTGGTTTGCATAGACATAATTTTAACCATGGAACCTCTACAGTAGTGTTTTTAATATTTGCATGTAAGTGCCGAGTATCATAACAGGTACTTTACCTTCATACTGGAAATTTCAAAATTTTCTTGCCTGACTTAAAAGATTATCAGGATTTTTGAATGTCTCTTTCAGCTATCATATCATGGAGGTATATTCAGGTGATATGCTAAGATTTCATTATAACACCCAAATTCACTAAGGACATTTGCAAATTTGCAGTTCAGGAAAAAATCAGAATGTGATGACTCCTATTTTTCTTGTTGTGTTTAAATTTATTTTTTCTTTAAGAAACCAAATGTTACTTTTCACAGAATAGTATGTGATAAAGTTCACACTGTAGTGTGACTTCACACTTCTTTTTCTCTCTACTGTTATGACGAAGGACTATTTTTGACTGATTAAATAGAAAAGAAATGAAGCTTTAAATTTTTACCTTTTTTTTCATCTGAAAATTATCTTACTCTTAAATAATTTCACCATTAAGTATTGGCTGTCATTTCAGTCACAAAGACAGCTTCTGGTTTTAGTTAAACGACTCGGCCATTTTGGAACCTGTAAATAATACATAAATTTTTTACTACAGGTGTTCCCAAATATTTACTCTTGATCCTACATTTTTGGCATGTACCTATTTTTGCTGAGCTTCATTTACTTTGTGAGACTTCACACATTCAAGTCAGGGAAACACTAGAACTAGAACCTTCTTTCCCCCACCTCTCCCCCAAATTATATGTCCTCTGATATCAAGGAAAAAAAAAAAGGCGGATAATATTTGTAAAAAAATCAGACCTAAGATTTTCTGTAATGTCAAATATTCATTTCATGATTGAATTGGAATAATTTTATCCAACATTTAATGTTTTTTACTGGGCAGGAGGTTTTTTATTTGCCCATACTTGAAACACATACTGCAATAGATAGTTGAACACATAACATGATCAGCAGGACAAGGGTGTTGATTGTCCCCTCTACTCTGCTTTCATGAGACCTGGAGTACTACACCCAGCTCTAGGATCCTTAGCACAAGGAGCTGGTGAAGCAGATCCAGAGGAGGGACAAAAAGATGATCTGAGGGCTTAAGCAGGTCTCTCACAAACACAGACTGAGAGAATTGGGGTTGTTCAATATGGAGACACCTTAGAGGAGCCTCCCAGTAGCTCAGGGGGCTTGTAAAAAAGATGGAGAGTGACATAAGGGCATTTAGTGATAGGACAAGGGGTAATGGTTTTAAATTAATAAGGAGTAGATTTGGATTGTATTTTAGGAGGAAATTCTTTACAGGGAGACTGATGAAACACTGAGAGGAGTCCTATCCCTGGAAATGTTCAAGGCCAGATTAGATGGAGCTCTGAGCAACCTGGTCTAGCAGGAGGTGTCCCTACCCATGAAAGGGGGGTCGGAACTAGAGGTTTTTTGAGGCCCCTTCCAATACAAACCACACTAGGAGCCTATGATCCATGACATTTGATAAATGACAGTGATAGAAAGCAGAGTTACGTGTATGGGCTCTAAACCATGCATATGGGCTCTAAGCCCATGAAGAAACTAGAAGAGGGGATCATGGACTGCTGTGATCTTGGCACGGTATGCACCTTGAAAGACACTGCTCTAGTTCTTAGTTAAATACACAGTCTTGCATTATCTTCTTAAGTAACTGATGTATACCTAGCAGAAAAAGAAAATACTTTTCTGTTGTTGAGCTCTTGTCTCTTGATAACTAAGGTAGTTTTTAATTTAAAATGCTAAGTAGTTATTCCTTGAGATGGAAAAAGCCATAAGTGGTGAGTCCCAGAATGTTCAGTTCAAGAGTTAGCACAAACCTTATCTGAACTATTTAAGGGTAAACCTGTTTGTAAGTCTTGTGAGGAAATTTGTCATAGGCAGGCTTTTTAGTTTTGGAAACACTTTAAGAAAGGGGTCCCTTGAAACTTTTTGGATATGCATCCAAGTTCTAAAGAACTGTGGAATTTTACAAAAAAACCTGCACATGATTTTAAGTTTTACCACCTGCTGCAGAAGAACAAGGATTAAAAATTTTTATGAATTAAAAGTGGTAAATAAAACAGATGACATCATGAACATTTGTACGTTTAAATTTTAGCTATATGCAGATGTTTGTCTGGGTAGGGTAGCCAACATATTACAGAACTGGAAGTAAATCAGTTTAACTCAGGACTGTCAAATACACAGCAATAAATTAAATAAGTGTCATCTTAAAAGCTGTGTGGTTCATTCACAGATCTATGGTGTGAAAAGTATAATACAGGAAAGTTGGCAGCATAAGACAATTTACAGGAGTCTTCAGGTGTTGCAGAGCAATTATTAAGTTCTTTATCCAGAGCCTGTAAAATGTTCCCTTAACAAAATGGTACAGATCTGAACATTTTGTCATTATAGGTGTCATACGTATCAAACAAAAGAAAGATTTACAGCCCCCAGGGATAATAAATGAAATGCATTTTCTACCCAAAATTCTGAAATAATTATTGCATTCATAAATTCCAGGCATTTTTTCTGTATGTCTGTAAAAAAGGGAACTTGAATCATGTTGGGGATGTATTGATGGCTTTTGTACTATCAAACATCATAATTTTACATGATGTCACAAAGATATTCATGTTTCAGATGGAAATGGTATGAGATTTGAGGGCTTTCCATGACTAAATTTTGATGGATTCTTTAAAATCAGGAAGTTGATGCCAGGGGAATTAATTTTATTGTGAGGCAACAACAACAAGCACCACCAAGCCATTTATTCTAATGGGAGAAAAGACCAGAAGAGAGAGATAAATGTACCAGTGATAGATAGAAGTAGCCTAGAAAGTCACCGAAGCATATCAAAATGATGAAATTAAACATCTGGAGAGTCATCCAGTAACTTGAGAGAGGTTGCTGTAGTGAACCACATCAGGACCACCTGTCAATTAGTAAAAGAGCTCAAAGGAAATGGAAAAGAGAATTCATGAGTCAAAAGAAAAGTGATAAGAGAAAAGTGACCTCAGATTATGATTTATTCAAATAATGGGAATGTCTTTTGCAAGAGATTAACAATCACACTCTCCAAATCCCAGGAAATAACTGTCAAAAATCAAGCTTATTTCCTTAACACCTTCAAAGCAGCAATCACATAAAAAATGAGTGGGATGGTGGAATTCATCAACAAACCAGGTGTATGAAATATAGTTTATGTAGGTTGAGGTGTTTCAGCCACGATGCTTTCAGGACTGAAGCTTTCAGGTCATGGTGTTACTTCTCAGAGCAGGCAATATCTCACTGCTGATGACTTGTTAAAGGAAGGACCTGCTGTTAATTGTTGCAAGGTTTTACAGTGAAATTCTTTTGAAGTTACTGTGTGCATATTTTGATGCAAAGGATTAAAAATAACATAAAAAAGGAGGAAGTGTATGAAGCACTTACATGTATTCTTTACACTGGGATGGATAACCTAAGGTCAGAGTAGTTTCCATACACATTCAGGTAGGCATATTACTTTAAGACTGTATTACATGTTCAACATGGTGTTTAAAGAGAGCACTTTTGTTTTCTAGATGCCTTATATCATTTTGAATATGCTATCCTTATATAATTCTTATAATTTCAAATCAGATACCATATAAATGCCATATTAATGCCATATAAATGTGGTGTGAATCAGTTTGCTAATCTTATCAGGTAACGTACAAACCAGAACATTTTTCAATTAAATTTTTTAATAACTGGAGGCATGCTTATACAGAGAGGTATTTGCCATATAACATTCAGCTCCCTGTCATGATTGGAAGGACTGATCTTTTTTATGATCTGCTTTTCTTTGAGTACTCCTTCAGATAATTTATGGAGTATATTGCGCTGGTATCTCTCCTAATTCAACAAGTGAATATTTGGAGACACTGAGAAGTTAGCATACTGAGCTGAGAAGAGATAAAAACAGCTTAACTAAAATATAAAGCATTTAAACATACTTTATCCCAGGCTTAGAAAATCAGGCTTCTTTCCTGATACATTTAACCTAAGCCCATACACTTGCCCAGACTCATTAAGTTCAGTCATTAAGTTACTTCAACCTTATCAGAAAGAAAAAAACCACAACATAACCTTTACCTCTTTGTCATCTCTGTTGCTAGCAAGTTTATTAGAACTTATCCTTTTCAAAAGCTGTCTGTCTACTACCCTTAGTAGCCATCCAGGCATATACCAGGCCCTGAGGAGAGCATGGTGAGGTTGCTGCATAATGAACCAAGTTAAAACCAAACTAATAATGTGCTAGATTCAGGTCTTCTTAGGTCAAGAACTAACTGCATGGATGGGGGGGAGAGATAAATCGGAATTTGTTAAACCTGAGCTTTCTGTTCTCAATGCTGTAAAGCTTTCTGTTCTCAATGCTGTAAAACATTCACTGCTGAGTGAACTCCTAGTCCTAAATACGATGTATTTGATCTACTTAGTGTATTTGGTTTTCTATTGTTGCTGTTACTACTGGTGATTTTCAAACATTTACCCTATGTCTCCCTCTTTGCTGTGATCTTATATAACAGATATAAAGAATGATTAGAGGACTATTGAAAATCCATCTACAACAATGAAAATATCTTGTCCATGGAAAATATTTGAGTGGTGAGTTTTTCAAAGAAATGCTGAAGAGTGCATAACAACAGAAAACACTGACTTTATATTCAGGACACTTGTTTTAAAGGATATGTTTGATTACAGAAAGACATACATTTACATTGACTCACTCTAAATATGCTGGTACATTGTACAAAGAGATCCAAATTTATTTTGGACTTCTAAATTAACACTACCTTCCCAGGTGGAACATATGTTTGTATGGACCTAGAAGAGTTGTAGCTGTAAAGAAGAAATATTAGTTTCCTCATTAGATGGTGAAACAGGTGTTACATAAGTCTGCTTTTTATACCAAGTTTTTGCTGAGTATATCTGTTTCAAAAAATGGGAATTTATTGTATTAATTTTAAATATATGTGAACATCTCTGGAATGGATTTCCTTTAACTTTAAATTAATTTTATTTAAGTAAACTTTACTGCATTGCTTTTTAAAAGTTCACCACGATTTCAAGTTTCAGGATCTAAGCCTGCTATATAAAAATTATTTTGGACATTCCTGACTCAAGAATGCTTTGAAAGTAAATAAATCCTTTTCTATTACTAGAAGGCAGTACATATAGCACAAAGAAAAAGAGTACAGAAAATTGACAGAATTCAATTTGCTTATGATTGTGTAAAACATTTGTTATTACTTTATTAACGCTGATGTTATACAAGAGATTTCAGTAATCCAATTGTGTCTCAAGTTTAGCTCCCTTAATGGGTTCCTTGACAAGGATGAGCTCATATAACTTACCATCAGCTGTTCACTCTTCCCGTGCAGTTACTCTCAGTATTATGTGAATTAGATGTTGCAATGGCTCATTGCTCTTGCTCTTTCAGAAAGCACTTCAATGGATTTCTATTTCCTACTTAATAAACGTGCTGCAGACTTCTAGTAAGAGTTCTAGAAATGCATCCTTTTGGAGAGGACCAGAGGAATGTCAAACAATGTTTAGCATATTTCTGCCCAATTTCAGGGTAAAAGGGAAAACCAAAGAAATTTTCATGCTAGTAAAAGAGATCTAACAATGTGGTTTTTAGAGTGAGTTACCTGCTCTGACATATCAAATTCAGTGAATCTAAATGAGCAGATCTTAATGTCTTTGTGTCTGGCACTTTATTGCTGGGCTGAAGTTTTGATCCAATACCAGATCCATATGTTTCCAAATACTTTTTCTGCAAACAGTGGTAATACATTGAATTATGCTGACTCTTCACAGTTAAGAGGTTATGCAAGTTTCCCTCACTACATTTATGTCCTTACTTCCACATACCTGGAATGTAATTGAAAGTTAATATTTCATGTTGGTATGTTTTTCTTCTCATTTTGACTGCCAGAAAGGAACACAAAAAGAATACTTTGTATTTTTGTTGAAGACTTTGGAATAACTGGAAGATTCTATAATCTATTAGCCCACCTTTCTCCCTCAAAACATTGCATATTGCATAAATGTTAGAGTTCAGTGACTGTATTTCTATATTGTCTCTTCCATCAGCCTGGTTTCCTTTCATTAAGGGTTTTTTCCCCACTAAAGGATTATGGATTTTAAGTGAAACAAAAACACAGTGGGCCTGTGATTTGTCTTTGATAAAACATCAAGGAATTTGAATTGCTATTGCTTTGGTATCTTTACATCTGCCACAAAAAGGGTATTCTTTCACAAAAACCCAGGCTTTATTTTCTTCCTTTTTTGTCAGCCAGTAATGTACTACCTAATATCACATTCTCCTTTCAATTATATACTGATAGAACAGTTTTCTTCTGAAATAAAATTTTCTTTAAAGAACCATTATTCCCTTAAATTTGTGAACTCAGACTGTAGTGCTTTTTAGATGATCTTTTCCAGTCCTGACTTCATGTACATTTGGAATCAGAAGTATGAATTCACTAAACAGATGTTGAACTGGCTCAATGTAACTTTGAAGGATTCAAAGTTTTTGTACTCTTTAAATTTTTAATTCAGTGAGAAAATTATCTTAGGAGCTGAAAATATTATGAAATTTTGGTTAATTACTGCACACAAATAAAAAATATAGTATAGTATAGTGAGTGTTCACAGAAGAATTTGCAATAATTAGTTGCCATGTACTGTCATACATACTCATAGCAACAGTTTCTTGAACATTATTCCTCCAGGAAGGAGGAGTATATATGAAATGATGTAATGCCTTTTACAACAGAACCTGTATTCTGACCATGAAGCCAACTGATAAGTTTTTTGCTTTATATATTTGTGGATAATTTGCAGATGGAAGAAATGGCTGACCTTTTTGACTCAGTCTGAAGTGTGCAGTCCACTAGTAATATAAATAGGACAAAATTTATTGGTGTGAAGTACAAGATCACTTGTTTTCAAGAGCATGGAAGCTCTGTAAGCTGAGACCCACTGGAAATGACAGATGAGGAGAAAAGTCCTAGCTATATTATGTGGTCACAGAGTGACTCCATGCTATGATAAAGGAGAAGGCAATCCCAACTCAAAGAAATTTCAATTGAGGCCCTTGTGAGAGAGATGTTTTTGTGCAAGACATTGCTGGAATTTCCTTTATAATTATGAGAAATCAAAAAGGGGTAATAAAGAGCTATATGAATAACAGGAGACCCAGAAAATTTTTACTTCTTTGGAGAAATTAAAGCTGATAAAGTATCTAGTTCTATAAAAGTTATACGTAACAAATTAATGTAGTGAGAAAATTAAGAATTCTCCTAGAAAAATATGAACAAATATAAAGTGGAATAAAGCTGATATGAATCTCTGAAAAAAAATCTCATGTTGGAATAGTGAGGGGAAAATTTTTTTTTTCTTGTTTTCAAGACTGTGCTAACAACATCCTTTACCATTTTGTTTTTATGTTGATGGGGGCATATCTTCAGAAAACAGTATCTTTGCTGCATTTTATTAAGCTTTTGTTGGTTTGCTTTTTTATTTTTTTTTTTCCCCTCGCACTTACCTTGCCAGAAGAGAAATAACAGTATTGTCAGCAGAAATAACCTCCACCTGCTCTAAGCAGATCTTGTTGCAGCCCTTGAAGACAGCTTCTTTTCTCAGGTTAAAACTTACTCACAAGAAAGACTTTCTTCCCTTGCACTTTGATAACTGCTCTTTAGAGTGCTGTCTTGATAGGTAAAATGGGAAGACAAAAATAAAACATGGTCTAGTCCTTACCTGTTAAATTGTGAGTTGTATTTCAGCAGAATTGAATGTTAGCTAGTTCAAAATTATTTGCATTCTCAACAGTGTTGTTAATCAATTCCAGTATCCCATGTGTACCTGAAGAGATGGAAACCTTATTTTCTTTATTTTTAATTCATGAAGCTTTTATACTTCATTGCTATTTTTAGTTTCCCTGTTGACAGAAAGTTGTTTCTAAAGGCAATGCAAACTCATCTACAGTGTATTATAAAGATCTGCTGTAATGAAGAGCAGCATGAGACCTTTAACTGTATTATGTCAAGGGTTCATTTGTTTAAAGCAGAAGTGGTTTTAAAATCTTTGAACAAGGTCCAGTGCAGAGTATCTTTATGTCAGCTGTTATAAATTGCACTAATGGCAGAGCTGACAGTTTATGAAATTTTTTTTTTTTTTTTCCAGGGTGAAGAGTTTTATAATGATCTGAAGGTACATGTCTTGTATGCAATTGGTGCCAGTGATTTTCTGCAGCCAGGTCTTGATAGAAGAATATCTGTGGATAGAAACTGAATAGATTTACATCTGCTGTATGGCACTGGACCCAAGGGTGAGGCTGAGCCTTATGTCATTTACCTGTGGGCATCTTAGAATCATGGAATGACTTGGGTTGGAAGAGTCCTTAAAGATCAGATTTTTTTCTGATTGTGTTTTTGGTTGTTTTGTTTTGTGACAGAATTTTTTATTATTAGGTCTAACATGCTCATCTTAAGAAAAAACACTAATAAAAGGCAGTTGATTTTTTTCATTATTTCAAATTCTTTGTTGTGCACATAAGTTGTAAGCACTTGTGTGCCCTTAAAGACTTTGCACATGTGTATTCCCAGGAATCTGCTTGCATCTTCTCAAAATCAGGAATGCAGGCAATTTTCTCAGGTAACTGCATAGCAAACACCTAATTTAAAACATAAAATTGAACTGCAGTTCCCACCTTGATCCTGCAATAGCTTTGGTTCAGATCCAATCAAAGAACTAGTGAAATTATTAGGAGTCTTTCTTCTTACTTTGATAGGGCTTGGATTAAACTGCTGAATTTTAGTTATAATTCTGCAGTGTTCAGCTGAAAGCCACATGTCTCTCTAATCAACCAAGAATCACACTGCCACATCAGAAACATGATAACAATTCTTTGGATACATAACTGCCTTGGGATATTTATCACTTGTTTTCTCACCAGATCCATTTCTATTAAAATTTAAAAAAAAATAGAAAAGAAGTAAAGACAAAAATGTTTATTAACAAATGATCAGTCAAGGGATGCTGAACTTGCCTAGGTATAGAATAAGTCCTCGTTAATATACAGCTGCAGTCTGATGAGAAGGTATTTTGGGTCCTGCAGATATCAGAAAACTGGTGAAATCTGGGATCTTCCTTTTGAGAATTTGTTCTTTCTGCCTATGATCCTAGCCTGCTAACTTTGTGATGATTATGGCAACACTATCATATCTATTTTTTTTTTACTGGTATATGTATAATTATTTTATGTTCTTCCTTTTTTATTATTATTATTATTGCTATTTTTCCCTGCTTATCTTGTATGACCCTTCTAGGATCCAGGAGTCTTTCTGAGGTAAGTAAGGAGCCAAAGTTCAAAGCTGGGTGAAAAGGAGGAAGAGATTATTTAAATTACTGCTTGCATGAAACTTACTTATGCACAACCAAAAGGTTTTATTTTTAGTGTAAAAGTAGACTGTCAACAAATTCACTCTTTTAGAACATGATATGTGCATTTGAAATCCACATTTCAGTTGGCTGAGCTATCAGAAAACCCATGTTACAGAGCTAGGGGAACTAGGTGCCTCATTCAATCATATTCAAGCTCAAATTTGTTTTCTCTAGGTCGTGTTAAACCTCACCTGATCATGGTTTTTGGGGTAAATGTGAGACAAATATGTTATTTGACAAGAGCCACAACACAACACCAGTTACATACCCTATGTAGACTCAACACCAAAGAAGCACTTTTTAAAAAGTACTGTATTTACTGTATAAACTGGACATAAAATCAGTATTTTCCCCAATTTAGTTGTCCGGTGAGCACTTCCTGAAGTTGTGCCATAGTTGCAAGAGAAGCTGTGAAAAGAGCTTTATAAAAATGAAGACTTTCTTCTACTCCACAGTCCTTTCTTATGACCTAGAAGAGTTTTGATCCTTACCAAGTCTGAAATATGCAGCTGCTAAGGGTGGCAGGATACCTATTCAACCAGGGAAGCAGTGTAGTCTGCATGTTTGTCTGTATGTCTTCACACATGCTGCACACATTCTCTGTGTATTATTTGAGTAGAAATGACTATCAGTGAATAAAAAGACTGCTAGTTTGGAGTACAGACCCTGGATGGCCTTGAATCCTACATGTACCTTGGAGTCAACTGAAATTAATTATGAAATAATTAAAATTAAAAACCTCTTTACCAAATTCAAAATAACCCACCCTGAAACAAATCAACTGACCAAGCAAAAGCACAAAAACAAAAGCAAAAACCCCAGACTTGTACTATGGAGATTTCTGAGGAAATTGAGTTTTCAGATGAGAGTGAAAAGTCTGTTGATAGTCAAATGTCATAATATAGAACATGTTGACTGTCAAATGTCAAAGCTGCTTGATAGTCTAAATAGTTTCAATAGTTTAATATTCCCAGAAACTAAAAGTAAATTGCCAAAATATCATTTCCACACAGATACATCCACTGTAAGCATAAGAGAAGACCTGTAAATTCTCAGTCCAACCAGTGATGGTAGTGGTCCAACCACAAATGCAGTTTCTGAAAGAGGATTCTGTACCTTTTAGAATGTATTATTTAACTAATGAATATCCCATGCACTCCCTCTGTAGCTATAGTAAAGGAGAATAAACAAGTCACAGACTAAATAAATGCAATAAAATTCAGGTTTTCAAATTTGTATTGCTACATGTCTTAATTTGCGTCAACTTTTTCTTTCATGTTTACCACCACTTTGAATGAAAGAAAGTACTTGCCTTTGCTTCTGAGACCCAACCATAACACTAGTTGAAAGTCCAGAAGATTGCAGACCAAGGAAATAAACACTTTAAAATGCTGAAAAATAAAATAACTTCATATGAGCTGGGTATTCTGATTTCTGTTCACAGGCAGCCTCACCAAAAATCATATTAATTAAACTAGCTGTTTTGTGGTCTTCTCCTTTTTGCAGAAGGCACTTTGTTGGATTCTTTTGGGCCGTCTTTTCCCAATAATGGAAAAATAATTTCAGAAGCTATTTATTTCATCATATTAATCTCAATTCTCCAGAAATCCATTTTAGCTCTTGGTCAAAGTATTTTTAAAAATTATATCATTAGATAAGGTTGTACTTTATCTTCTCTATCATTTGTTCTACCTCTTGAACACATCTTTTTACAGAGTCTTAGAAACACCAAAATCTGTCATAATAAGACCTTAGTTTCCTTTCTTGACTTTTTTTTCTTAATGGCTGAATATCTAACTCAAATCATTAAGATATAAATCACATTTCAATATATCTGAGACATATCAGAAGCCTACAACCGGCAGGCATGCTGCTCAGTATGCGATGGCTATGCTAAAGTAGCAGAGAGTCCCTAGATATTTTTCACTCAACAATATCCTTGCACAAGAAGGTTCCCAAATGACAATTGGCAAAAGATCCTCTAGTATCCTTTACAAGCAGCAAAGAAAAGGAAACAAAAAGGGGAAGACACTTCTAAGGTGTATCTCCCTGGAAACCACAGCCATCTGACACAATAAGCACTAGCCTAGAATTTACATATAATTATTCTCAAAACTTTGGAGCTACAGATGCCTTCTCAGGGTGTTTCTGGGTGGATTTTCTTAGGAAGATGAGGAGTACTTTATGGGACACCATCATCAAAACCTTTTAATTAATTTCTTCTTGTAACAACAGCTTCAGGAATTCATGTATCTGTAGAATGTAAATCTTAGCCAATTTATCTGAAAGACAATATGTGAAGACTTTCTAAGTGCAGGTTTCAAGTCATGTTTCCAATAACTCTATTCCAAAATTACTCATGAAAAGGAATTGGATAAGCAGATAGAAACCTCCTTTCAAGAAGCTGACCAGTAGTTTCAGCAACAAAGACAGAAAACAAAACTCTGCATTTACCTACCCATCCACAAATCCAGTAATTGGGCAGCTGCAACTTGAAATGCTTAGAACTAACTGTATTTTACAGAAGCTTGAAATAATCCCACATTGTAAAGGCACTGTAGCAGCCTATTGCCTTCCTTTTGTTCTTTGCAGACTGATTTATGATCAGGAAATTTTGCTTCCTCTAGAGATCAGTGAACGTCCTTTCTGAGGGTTGGCTGTTCAAAGAAGTGTGGGAGGCAAGAGAATGCACTCAGGTAGGTTGGCACCCTGCCAGAGTTCTCCTTGCCTCCCCACGTGTGCAGGCTACTTGGCTTTCTTCCAGGACTGGAAGTCGCTATCTTTAGAAGATGAGACGCCAAAGGTCTATTGACCATAGAGACATTTTCCAGGGCAGACTTCTTACCTCTGAACAGGTCAGAATTTATTTTAATGTGCAATTAATGTGCCATCTTTAAGTTTTCTGTGTGAATTTATCTTCAAGTGAGACACATCCTAGACAGCTGAAAAAAGTCCATCCACTGGGATGGAATTAATTGAAAGAAACACTCAGGCAGAAACTTAATTCAGATAGGTAATCTGTATAAATTCTTTTGTGAGAAAAAAATTGTAAAAGTATATTCCACTTCCAATACTCTGTTCTTGAGATCTTAAAATACACAAGGGTAATCAATAGGAAACTACACAGAACAATCCTTTAGATGAAATGTAGGACTTTCTACTGCATAGATTTTGCTATTTTTTTCTCATGTTGAACAGAGTGAATTAAGAATGACATTGAGGATGCTCTAGATGTGATTATGGCTCACCTTCACTTAGACATTGTTTATACAATTGCCATTACATGAACTAATTTGAAGAAACTAATTTGTAATTTCTTATTTTCAGGCTGACTTGCAGATTCATTTTTCATTGCTGTACAGTACTTTCCATGAATCCATAGGTAGAAAGGATTCTGTAAGAGTGTAAGGCCGGACTGGGTAGGGCTCTGAGCAAGCTGGTTTGATGAAAGGTGTCCTTGCCAATGGCAGGGGGTTTGTAACAAACAAAGCTACACCATAAACAAACAAAGCAAAACTAAAAAAACCCACAAAAGCCCAAAACCAAACAAATCCCCAAACCAACATTTTAAGTTGTTTATTTTAAATTGCTCAGTTTCCCTTCATGAATTTTTGGTCTCACATAACTTGAGTGAGCTTTAATAATCCTGAACAGATATTTAGTGGGCAACCCAGACACAGAAATCAGAAAAACCCCAGTGATTTTCCAATATTTCTCTGATTTTGAGATGAATAAATTCAATTCATATATATAATCTTCATTTACTACAGTGATTTCTAAAGGTAAAAAATTTACTACCATTTTCTGCCAATTCCATACCTTAAGAAAATGCCTTATTTCAATTTTGAAACATTTATTCACCTGCATTCTTACAGAAGTTCAAAATGAAATGAGTTCCAGAGAAATATTTCAGAAAAACACCTATAAGATTTTATTAATAAATAAAATGGCTTTCCTCTTTCAGTCTGTGCAGCTGGGAAGATTCTTGCTAGGGGTTTTTTGGACATTATACCACACTAACAGCTTTTACTGTTTTTGTTTTACACCTAATTTTTCAGGTTTGAGGTCAAAATGTATAAAGTCCTGTGGACGTGAGGAAAACCAAACAAGTAACTGAATGTATTTCCATATTAAAAGGATTCATAATGACAGAGGATGTAATGGCTCTCTGAAAGGCAGAGACTTAGAAGAAGTGTCAGGATAAAGTAGCAACTCCTGTTTGTTCTAGTGGGGCGATGTGGTTAAATGGACAAATAATTTTTCACTAGTGAGAGATATACTACTTTTTTTCATTGAAAGAAATTATGTTCATATTTTTAGAAGGATATTAAAAGTATGAGAAAAAATAATTACTTAGTATTAATAGTCTACAAACTTAGATTCAGTATAACCTTAAATTAAAAGATTACTTATGTACATAGATAAATACTTTCTAAAGATAAAAACAATAATGCAAATGGATAGCACAATTTTTTTAGTTTAGGAGAAGACAACAAAAAGGGCTTTGATGCCACATGCTTGACTGCTACAAAAAGTAAGACACTCACTGTTAAACAACAGATATTACTCTCTCAGAAATGCTACTGAACAAGGTAGTTGATTTTCCACCTCTTAATGGCTTTAAATCAAGATGAAATGCTTTTCTGCAAGAGGTGCTCTTGGTAAACACAACCTATGCTTTAGTCAAAGACAAGCTATTCTTCTAAAAAGATTTACTGAGATGAAAAAGGGTAGCCTGTGACACAATGACACAATAGAATAGTTCTCTGGCCTTAAATGCCATAAATTTATGAAAACACAAAACTGTATCTTATTTTCTTTTATGATATGCATTTAGTGTGGATATTTCTACTGCAGTTCCTGTCTTTACCCTTTCTAAATATAATACTTGTGTTCTTAAAAGTAAATTTACACACTAGAGCAGTGAAATTGAGGGCGTGCTATGTAATTCTTATTTAAACCAAATATTTTATTTCAGTTTAGTCGCCTGTTGAAAGTAACTCTTAGACAGCTAGAAGAATGTGCTCCTTCTATTTAACTTGCTTTGCTATTTACATTTAGTTATACTAGTTAAACTTATTTTAAGAAGTAAGAGGAAGAAGAAATTTTCTAGAGAAAACTTTTGCTGAGGTCAAGTTCAGGGAAGCTACATAAATTTTTGCTCTGCCAGTTGTAACAGCATTCTTGATTGTTGATTTATGAGTTTTTTTAAAATTTTTGTGCTATGATATCCACTCTGTGGATAAAGAAAGTTTATTCTGTCAATGATGATAATACACATTTGAAAATGACACTTTATCTGAATTTCTATTCCTACTATTTTAATCCTCTTCTGATTTTCCTTCTTTTTCTTTTATTTTATATGGATCAATTAAACTTGCACATATTAGATGATTTATTACATAGCCTTTAGGACTGGAAAAACTATAAAGTATCAGTAAACTACATGTTGTTAACGGTTTCTTTTGACATGCTTTTAACTAATACCTCCCTGCACGTGGTTACAGAGATTTTGCATTTTTATATCACAGCTTGTATTTGCTTCATAAATGTACATCTTAGTTAATAGGCTATATTTTACTATGCCTGACCAAAGGACTTAAACAAAAAAGATTTAGAAGAACAGCAATGAAGGAAAGAAATGTAGAACTAGGGCTTCTTAAAATAAGATGTGAAAACTGTGAATTGAAGAATGCCCCTGACAAACTTTAAGTGCTGAAGATTAGAGGTGATTTAAAAACCTTTAAGAAGGAAAATGGGAGTCAGTAACCCTGAGTTGTTCTGCTGAGGTTAAAGTCACTGAAGGAGAGGCTGGATAGGCCTGTTAGGATATAGATGATGATGAAATGGTTAGGGGATGCCTGTGACTCAGAGACTTATGCTAAGAGATTTCATCTTGTTGAAAGAAGGTGATGGTAGAATTTGTCCCTAGACAAGTTGACAGGGGAGAGGCTGAGCCTCTTCACCCAAGTCATTCAAGATTCAGGAGGTATTTCAGACTGATAGTGAGTCTCTCATCATTTTCTGTACTGGGACAATCTACCACATCTGAAACTGATTCAATTTCATGGTATCACAAGGCATGTTTATCTCAGTGCACTCTGCCTAGATTTTTGCTTTTTCTCATAACTATATTTCTGTCTGCAGAGAAAAGGTCATGCATTTTAATATGGAACTTTTGCCCTTCATGTGTCTTTCTTCATGGCATGCCCACTGGGGTGGGAGTATCCAAGGCGTGAAAAGTGTCTGCCCTATTGTCTAGTTTAAATGTAGATTACTGCCTATAAGTGACTTGTTTTTATTTTGCCCACGTTTTCTCTTGGCTTTCATTCCCCCAAATTATAACAAATGCTGATGTCTTTGGTCTTTTGCTCACATTCTAGCCACCACCAATCAATCACAGCAGTAAAAAATTGTCAAGTAAATACAGTTAAACCATGTCACTGGCTACTGCTTAATCAAGCAAACCAAGATGAGAACAATCTTTCGACTTTCCCTTCCCCACTGTGGCAATGTTACTGTTTCATTACCCATCAACAGAATATTTTCCCAAATAGCAGCATTGCCAATTCTGATGAGTAACTCATGATAACATATTCATACTAAGTAATTGTGAATCCAAAGCTCTTTTACTTCTTTTTTCAGCATAATTATGCAGTAGAAGATGGAAGTGTTATAATCACAAACATCATGTTTGAGTACACTATTTATTCAACAAACCCAAGCAGGTGAATTGCATATCCACAGAATATCAAGGGGAACTTCAGAAAAGATGGTGATGTGAAAAACCCTTTTGTATCTTGCATCTTCTGAAAACTGCAAATATGTTATTTTGGAGTGGAGGTGTATACACCCTTTGTCTTGGCTTTCTATTTCCATTAGCCTGAGAGTAGTGGAAACGACTTTCCCTGAGTTGGAGACTGAAGAGAGACATGAAAAGCCTTCCCTGCAATCTGTCCAAAACATTTCACCAAGGTTTGGCTCAATGGAAACTCAGTTTTAGAAAATTATGTAGAAAGAAATCTGAAGTTCTCTGCCTCAGGTGGTAGTGGTAGTGTCTGCATAAGGTGTGCAAAACATATCAATAAAGATTTTAGAAATGTTTAAGTACATCCATCTAAATGATCTTCTAAAAATAATAAATTCATTGCTGTATATTTTTTTTCATAAATCTGAATCATGCCTGGCTGTATAGTGCTCCTACCATGTAAAATAGCAGATTGTGGATGGCTGATGTCCAGTAGTCAATGCATTTTGTCAGGGGCGAGGCTGAAATCCAACAGGAAAAAGAAATAATTTTGGGTGTTTCCTCCGTTAACCCAGTCTAGTGTTTCTGTGCAAAGACAGCACTGAAGGTGTCTTCTTCAGAAATTGAATCAATGTAATGCTGAATCACAGCAATATTAAATTATGTCAAATGGAAGCAAGTAAAGCAGATGAAAACCAGACAATCTCTAACAGACAGGAACAGAAAAAAAAACAAAACAAAACAAAACAAAACAAAACAAAAAAAAAACACAGAAAATCCATCTTTAGATTCACTCTGATGAAGTTAGCAAGTATTTGATATGATATATAAGTCATAATATCTATCACTAATTAGCCAATAAAGAAATCAGCAGTGATTCACGTTTCACTATAACTCTGCCTGGGTTTTACTGAGAACCATTTAATGTGTGAGTCCCTTCACAAATACCGGTCAAAGGACTGTAGAGGAGGAAACACTGAATTGTCACTGCCAGTGGAAATATTTCTATGATATCAGTGGGGAAGGCCAATAAGGGCAAAAGATTAAAGTGGACAGAAGGATGAATGTAAGTGCAGCAATGAAATACAGGTGCAATAAAGTAGGATGATTTTTAATTAGTGATAATTTTGATATTTCCTGTTTCAGATGAAATGGGGAAATATTAGAATTAGCACAAATGTTAGGTGTACAACCTTTTCTAACTATGAGGATAAAGACAATAACATCACTACAGAGAATATTTTTATCTTCCTATTGTTAGATAAACAAAACAACTTATTCTTTACCTATTTGCTCCCATAACAATTATGGATTCCAGAGAACTTTTTCCAAGTTGCTGAAGTTGACCGAAGTTATTGTCTTCTGGAAATTTTTTTCTACTACTGTATATAGATTACTTTTATAATTACAGGGCATTTAAATTTTACCTTCTTCCTGACCTTCTTCCCAGCTAAGTTCTATTTTTACATACACACATATGGAAATTTATTATTTATAAATTTAATTTTATGAATTATTAAATACAGAATCTAGAAATATAATTTATACTTGTGTACCTAAGAGTGGGATTTGGTTCATTGCCTTCATATTAATTCAGACATGAAGAAGGAAAAAAAGAAACACTTTCTTCTATCTCAAATGCATAAGTAATTGAATTTAATCTATACACTCATTATAAAAAAGAAGCTCAGGTTTTTAATTTCTCAATTATTTGCACACATAAAATTTTCATTATTTGACATAAGAATTTGTTCCTTAAATCCTACATATTAATTTAAATGGGAGTATAAATATATCATAATTCACTAATTAACTAAAAGCAAGCAGGAAAACTCCATTTTAGAGGACTCGTATTTTATTAGTAAATTAACAAAGTATAAGTTACCTAAAAAATACAATAAAATAAGTACCAAGCTTATGGATATCCCAGCATGGCCACAACTGTTCCATTAGAACACTGAGGGATAGAGGTAACTAAATCACAGAATAAATGAAGTTGGAAATCACATCATCCAGTTCAACCCTCCTGCTCAGAGCAAGGTAACCCAGAACAAGTTGCTTAGGGTTGTGCCTATTTGTTTTTGAATACTTCCAAGGACACAGACTCCACAATCTGCATAGGTAGTTTCCAATGTGTGACCACAATCACAAGAAAGAAAAGATTTATAAACCAAAACTTTTTCTTATGCTTGAGTGGAATTGCCTGTGTTTTTGTGTCCACTGAGTTTTGCTCTGTCACTAGATACCATTAAGGAGAGTCAGCTTCTCCTATCAGGTACTTATGTACATTGATAAGGTTTTCATGACCCCACTCCAGTTGGAATTCTCCCAGCTTTCTCACCCTCAGCTCATGCCGCAGATGTTCCAACATCTTCATCTTCACAATCTTGCACCAGATTTTCTCCAGGAAGTGTATTTCTCTCTTGTGCTGGGGAGCCCTGGCCTCGATCCAGAACATCAGATGTATCTCATCAGTACTGAGTGGAGGGGAAGAATCACTTCCCTTGGCCTGCTGGTGAAGCTCTTCCTAACTCAGCTTGGGATACTGCTGGCCTTCTTTGCTGTGCTACTTGGTGGGTAACCACCGGGACCATCAGGCCCTTCTTTGCCAAACCGCATTCCAAAACAGTGCAACCAAATGTTTACTAGTGGATAGCATTATTCCCCCCTAGGTGCAGAAGTTGACATTTACCCTTGTTGAACTTTGTGCTGTTCCTCTCAGCTCATTTCTCCAGTCATCTGGTGTGTCAGAGACTTGTCCCAGTTTTGCATTTTTTGCAAACCTGTTGAAAGTGCATTCTGCCCCATTGTCCAGATTGTCAAAGAAGACGTTAAATGGCATTGGTGCCAGTATCATCCCCTGGGGTACATTATTTGTGGCTGGCCTCCAGCTGGACTTCATACCACTGATGATAACTTTTTGGGTCCAGCAATTCAGAAAATTTCATAATCACTTTACTGTCCATTTTTCTAGCCCATAGTTCATCAACTTGCCTATGGGGAAATTATGGGAGACTGTGTCAAAAGTCTTGCTAAAGTCAACAATATTCACTGCTCTCCCCTCATGTCCTGAGCCAGTCTTCTCATTGTGGAAGACTATAAGGTCAGTAAGGCGTACATAATTTCTGCTTCAAATATCCACAATGGCTATTCCCTGTCACCTTCTTGCCCTCCATGTATTTGGAAACAGTTTCTGGATTGGTTGTTTCCTCAGTTCCATACGGAGAGACTGACCAGACTGTAGTTTCCTGGATACTCTTTCTTGCTCTTCCTGAAAAGAGAGCATTTTCTTTTTTCAAGTCATCAGGAACCTCTCTTGATTCCATGAGCTTCCAAAGATGATCAAGAGTGGGATTTTAATGGTATCAGCTCCCTCAGCACTTGTGGGTGTCCCCATCCCTATCTTCTGTGTGTTCAGTTTTTTTAGATCATACCTATTCTGAACTGATGGTAAGCTTCCCTTACCCAGACTTTCCTTACCCGCTGGTTTCAGGGTCCTGAAATTGCTGTAGCAATGTACACATATAACAACTGAGATGAAGAAGGTACTGAATATCTCTGCCTTCTGCTTCACCAAAGATAATTTTAAATTATTGAGGTTTAGTTATGAACTGTGCTTGATTGTACACAGTGCATATAACATCACACAAAATTTACAAAATAAAATTTTTTCACTTCACCTGCAAAATATGGTAAACCAGACTTAACTATAGATGTTTTGGGAGCTGTTCTATGGAACAAACTGATTTTAATGGAACATATTGATTTTTATGAAACACGAAAACTTAAGTTGTGGAATTCCATATAAAGATATTTTTCCCTTCATATAGTAAAATTAAAACACTGACCTGTTTAATCAGTAAAATGTGTCCAAATGTGTTGCTAATTTGTTCAATTTCTCCAATGATATTCATTAATTTTATGCAGTTAGTATATATATTGTTGTGATAATAGCAAAGTGTGATATTGTGATGTATTCTGTTTTTATTTACCTCTCAAAAAATT
This sequence comes from Hylia prasina, assembly GCA_013397195.1. NCBI lineage: Eukaryota > Metazoa > Chordata > Aves > Passeriformes > Sylviidae > Hylia > Hylia prasina. The sequence continues at coordinate 570,495 of VYXD01002344.1, forward strand.
TTAAGTGTAATTCTTCCAAGATCATAAGGTTTGATTATATGAAACCCAATTTTAGATGTCTGCTAGGTAAACAGCTTTATTTGAATAGCCATTTAAATTCCATTCAGAATCTTTAGAATGACATATACTTATGGAACACAATTTTCCTTAGATGCATTAGATTTTTCCATCAGAGTTAACAACTCAATGAAAAATAATGATTAATAATAAACCACTAAAAATCTTTTTTTTGTCATATAAATAAAATATTTATATATAATATTTTCCTGTTATTACAAAAAGACCATACGGAAATAGGGAAAGGTGTATTTTACAAACAAAAGAAAATAATATGATCATGAAATTCAATTATGAGATAAAAAAAAATCAAGAGCAATATTCTTGCACCTTTTTCTCTTTTTTCCCTTTTTGACAATGCTAATAAGACAAACTTATCATTTCAGTTTGGCTAGTTTCTGGGTTATTGCTCAAATGATAGCCCTTCTTTGGCTTTGGTTTATAGTGAATAAAGTTAACCTATTACAAAACCAGTGATAGCAAGGCACGTTACAGGTATGTTAAGTTTCATGTCATTGTTGGAGATCTTTCTGTAAAAAATACTTACAAATGTCTAAGACATTTTTTAAGACGTTTGCTCTCTAAAGTTTTAAAAGGAAAAGAGAGGAAATGAAGGAACAAAAATAAAACTTTGGGGCCCCCATATGAAAAAATGAACATCAGGAACCAAATTATTTTCCTGTGAAAATATAACGATTCCCTATAATGATTCTTAATTTTTATATATATATATACACATGTGGGTGTGTTTGTGTATGTACATATTTGACTGAGAGATGTGTCATCTACTACCCAATAGAGTTTTTTAAAATATGTCTAGTACCAGTCAAGTGGCTGTGTGTGGGTGTTAAATATATTTGCATGTTGTAGTAATAATGGGAAATTTAGAGAAGTTGTTTTTCCTCTTCATTATTATCATAATTTGCTTAAGCTTAGAGGAATATCTTTTCTGTTTGCAAAAGGTAAGAAATGCATGGACAAAAAAAGTGAAAGTCATAGGAAATCACAAGCAAGTCTCCCAGTTGCAATGTTGATACCCTGATAAGAGGTGGAAATTATTTCTTCATGATCTTTTCATTATAACAATGGAATTCATGTTTCAGGACTTTTTAAATAGCTGTGAACTGAGATCATTGTCAAGTGGCTAAGTGCATAAACAAAAAACTAGTCCATATCTTTGATTTTGTAATAGTTTTGATAAAATATTATTTTGCCATTACTAAGAGAATTTTTTAATATATATTATGATTTCACCAATAGCATGCTAATAAAAAATGAGGCATCAAAACCATGGAAATGCAGTTTTTCTTTATAAAAGTCATGTAGGGAATATACTACAAAGCTTGTTGTCCTTTACTGTACAATATTATTTTAGCATTTATTGCATTTTACTTGATAGATTTAATATGTTAAATAAAATTATCTAATAAAATAATCTACATATTAGCATATTTAAAATAACTAATAAATGTTCAAAACCTTTAATGATATCTAATGATATCTGTTATTTTTATTCAATCAATTCTGGCTTTGGTGAAATTGTTGCTGTAACTGAATTAGTCTGCAAATGAGGGCCACAGAGTAGATAATTTGAAATCGCACATTTCTTGTCAGCTTTCTTAATAGTTCTATAATGTAAATACGCCTTCTGGCAGTGTCATATTTGCTCCTTTCTTGTTAGATTTGCTCATGTACCGGACACTCAAGGAAGCTATAAGACACAATACAATTTCTCTGAAACACAAACTTTTTATGGGCAGAAGATGTTTCTTTGGATATTTTTCTTAGTCACCAGGGAGCTTGATGCTGGAGAGGCCATCATTTGTTTTTAAATTGTCCAAAGTCCATTCTGCAAAGACAAATGTGACATAAATTAAAATATAGGTGAGGTACTTTTAATGCACTTATAACTTCCACAGTTATATTTAATTAACAATAGGCACTACAGCAGTGCATATTTCCAATCATCAGGTGTGTAAGCCATAAGACCAGGTAAAATCCTAATACAGATATTATGTTATTTAACAAGGTATATAAATAGCCAAAACCTTTTCATTTTAATTTTAGAGTAGCACATTTCAGGGTTTTATCCAGTCTGTTTTTAAATGCCTTATCTCTATGGTGTGTTTGCGGCTGATTCCCAAATCTGAAGCTGTCTCTGCTATTCAGGACTCTGCAGCTCAGCTTTCTAATAACTTTTTTCCAGCTAATGTCTGTACATCTCAGGGACTGATTTATTGATTTAGTCCTGTCTGTACAGGTGGCAGCATTCCTGTTTTTAAAGTTGTTGCATGCCAGATGAACAAGACAGAAACGTTGTCTTTTCAGGGAGGCTTTGTTGTTTGGGTTTTTTGTTTTGATTTGGGTTTGTGGGGTTTTTTTCCCACAAAGTGTAGCACCTTTCTGTGTGGTGTGTGCATGAGTGTGGGATTCCTCTTGGTTTCTCCTTTCCCTAGTTTAAATCTCAGATTTTCTTCCCTGTCTTTTGCAACAGAAAGTCACAGAATATTGTTTTATTTATTTGCACATGAGATTCATGGAGTCTTCTTCATTGTAAAAGTTGTTTCTAAGCTGATTGCAGAAACCATTCTTTTTCCATATGTTAATAGCTACATTAATATATGTCAAAGAGTTATATCTGTGTTTAATTGCTTTTTCACAGACCAAATCTGTTTCAATAACAAAATATTTTGGATTATTTGACTGGATTCCAAATAGTTGTTCAGTTTGACAGTATCCATTGTCTTTACAACTACAAAGTTTTCATTCACACACTATATATGGGGAAGGTCAGTTCTTCACCATTTTTTACTGTTTATGTCTGATAGGATTACTTCTTGATGTTTATTAATTTTCTTTTATGGATCATTATTCCATGATGGTGTTCTTTTCCCAGCTCAGTGCAGAAGAAAATCTAAACAATATGGCTTACATTAGGAATTGTAACTTGCAACAACACAACATATTGACAAAAAATATGTTGACCTTTCCCTTTCACAGACAGAAACACCTTTCAAATTTCTCAGCAGTCTCCTGGGACGTTTTTGGTCAGTACTTTTCTAGAAAATCTGGCTTTTCTGGAAACTTACTTCTAGAAGAATTCTTTGTCAAGATGATAGAGGTTTTGAATTACCCAAGAGTAACCCAGCTCTAAGGAAAAAATGAGTTATTTAGTGAACAGGAAAAATGAATTGTTAATCATAAAGAGCAGTGTGGCAGCTAACATGGTGATATTTGTGGGAGACAGCTCTAAGGAGGAGGAATTCTAATCGCTAGATGTTAAATTATTACAATATTCCGCTGGCTTTTTATGTCATAATGTGGTTCAACACTGCTCCTAATTCTACTTCCTCCAGTTTACTTCATTAGAATCCAATCCCATTTTTAGTGCTGCTCAGTATTATGGCTGGGGCATTGTCTAAGGGTGTGCCAGTATAACAGTGTTGCCAGTTTTTTCTTAAAAACAGTATTTTGTTCTGAATATGAACAAACTGATGTGTTTGAACATGCATAAAAAATGTCAAAGTAAATTTCTTAAATATTGAAACTTATATACAAGTTAGATATTGCTTAAGGTGGTTTTTGTGGAGTTTTGGTTTTATTTTTTGCCTTTTTTTTAAGGTTAATATACTCTACATATCTATTTATTACAGATTTTCTTGTTTTTCAAGAGTGGTTAGGATCCAATAATTTTTCCCTAATTCTGGTCTCAGGTCTGTAGAGTCTATGTATATATGGGAACATATATTGTTATATATATATTCTGTACCACAGACAAATTGCTAGTTTCCTTAATTAACACACTGCACTCTCAAAGTGTAATTACGTATTTGTCACTATCTCCTTCCATTGTCAGTGACTATTAAATGCTCCCTATAGGCCCATCGAACATGGGCTCTCTGTGAAATGAAGCATTGCAGTCAGGCAGTTTGAAAACAAGTATTACCACCCCGGCAGATGGAACATCAGTAATTTAGTACTAATCAGCTCAACTGGTTTTACATAGTTTCTGCCTTTAATGTTCTGTGCCTTCATTTTATGTTATTTACATCTGACTTGAGTGCAGCTTCAAAGGCTGGCAGCCATCAGTAGCTGACTGGAAATATCTCTCTATGATTAGATCCACGTTGTAAAGCAATCCCACGACTGGGTGGCCAGGAGGATGCAGATTTTGCTACACACCTGTAAAATTACTTTCCTTATGCTACAGTGAACTGTGATTAGGTAGATAAAGGGCAGTTTTCCACTGCAGACCACCAAGCAACCATGCTGTTATCCTGTCAAGTTGCAGCGCTGGGAAGACAGATGAAGACAAATGGTATATTGCTGAGCCACCTTTGCCCAGGCAGAGGTGAATGAAATGTCAAAATTAGGGTCTTTTCTGGACTACACCAGCTGCCATCTTTTCCTCACAACATCAGTTACTACTGCTGTTTGAATTATGATTAATATCACCATCCTCTTGTCAAAGCTGTTAAAATTTGCCTTTCATAAAGGGCTATGCAGCACTTCAGGAAAGTAAAGATTGTGACTTAGTTTCTTCAATGATTTTTTTTAATCTCAGTTTTGCACAGTATATTGTACCAGCTGAAGTGTTTGGCTTTAACAGACAGGTAGGCCTATTACACTACACTCATCTGTGCATACTGTTGGCATTGTATTAGCTGAGAAAATATTGTCTTCTTGGAAGAACAGCACCAATTAAAATTATTTATTCATACGTGAAAACTGAAAACCTGTGGAATGAATAATTATGTGTGTGTATGTGTATATCCACCACAAAATACACATAACCCTATCTAAAAATCTTTTTTAAAAAGCTTTTCTTTTTAAATTTCATGCAGGAAATTAAAAATGGAACCTGAAGAACTTTCAGCTTTTAAGTTTTGTACAGTTACAGGCACGTCATTACGTGCTGAAATATTCTTCCCAGTGGTATTTTTATCATATTAATATGTCTATTTTACTTGCTACATTTAGAAGAATTCAAATTATTTATAGGCTTATAGAAGATAAGACTTGTTTTTAAACATGTGGGAAAGACCAGATATACCTAATTTAGGCATTTGGATCTGTGCTTTTAAATTACAGGTCAATTGTTAAGTCCCACTACAGTAAATGAAAAGAAAAAGAAGTGTTTGAAGGTCTCCAGGGAGAATTTCTGAGCCTTAACGTTGTTGTCTTCAAAGGTTGAATGTGGTCTTTGTAATGCTTTGATTCTGTGTGTGTATGTGTGTGTGTTTTAACTCTAGTAGAGATAGGGTCAATTTACTTCCATTCATACTGACTGTGGTCAAGCAGTTCTCTTGATAAAAGTGAAACTTAACTGTAGACCACTCATTAGTATGAGAAAGGATATCTGCAGGGGGTCTCTTGTGCTGGAGTTTCCCTTCATGACAGTGGGACTGTGTTCTGGCATTTAGCGTATGATTTTTGACTTTCACATATTTTCAGAAAAAAAGCCCTAAGAATGTTAAGTTAAATGTGATGGTCTTAACAATCATAGCGTCCTTTGATTGCTACCAGGCTATTAGGATTTGCAAAATAAGACTCCAGTTCTTCTCGACATAACCAGAGAAAAATCTCTAGAATAAAAGATATGAGAAAAAATGTTAATAAATATTTAGATAAGTATTTTGAAAAGAATTCCAGGAAAAGGCAAGAATAATGCTTGCTTGTGGACAAATAACAAAACCTTTCTTCCCAGGATATGAAAAGGAAGGGTTGGAGACAAACCAAACACTGACAATATATGTGTTAAATATCATCCATGAAATTAATTTGTCTGATATCCCTTCACTTGCTGTGCTAGAGACAAGATTGCATTATTGGGAAGGAAACAAAACAACAACAGAAAAAAATCACATAAACTTCCTCTGAACTTTATGGGGCAATCTGGGTTTTGACTTTTTCAGGAAGCAGTTTGTATTCTGAGAAACTGAGAAATTAAACAAACGGCTATTCAATGGAATGCAAATTTTTCAATATGGCACGCATGTCTCATGGCAAGGTGATATGACTTTGGAAAGTAAATTGCCTGCTGTTTAGATGCCTTCTGAATTGGGAAGACATGTTTTCCACAAGACGGTTTTTAACAGGCAGGGTGCATGTAACAGCCATGTGTCAGATGAAATTCAGAAGTTAATTAAATCAGTTTTCAAGTGTGCATGATAAGAGTGGTAAGGCTCCTGTAATAAAAATAGAGTGTAAGACAACGCTTTGAAAAGTGGCCATCTCCATTATTGCAGAAATTCCTTAGTGGGTAGAAGTTACTTCTTTCTTTCTTTTTTTTTTTTTTTTTTTTTTTTTTTTCTTTCTCAGTAGAATTGCTCTTATTCAATTAGCTACAAAATCAGATGTTTTAATAAAGCCAGGTACAAAGTCTGTAGAAGACACTGATCCTGGATGCTACCATACCCTTCATTATATTCTACTGTTTTATTTCCCTTGCAAAGGGAAAAAACTGTTTCAGATCATTAGATAACTGCATTTATTTAGAATTAAATAGAAAAATAGAAAAAAAAAAGGGAAAGTCTTTTCAAGTGAGCTGCTCAATCAAAGAATTTGAGCTTATTAAAGACAAGAGAGACAATCAAAAATGTGCCAGCTATTCAAGTTCTTGAAATTTTTTGTTTTAAGAACTTTTTATCTGTGAATATTTTTATATTAGTGGCTCTAAAACAGAAAAAATCCCCACTGTTCACATAAGATGTGACACTGGGAATTTTTTTACTTTGTTGTTTTGGTATGCATGAGCTGTTAGGAATTTTGGTGGGAGTACTAAAGAGTAGCAATGCTACTTTCTCTGTCAAGCAATGTGTATGCTGTGTCTACACTGTATCCTTCAGGATATTTTGAGGTGGGTAATCATTGGGGGAAGCCCTGGAAGGAAAATATTTCTGGATTGTAGCACGTTGATCACAAGAAGAATGTAAGTAATTTCCTGTATAACAGGAAGTCACAAAAGAACCTTTATTGATAAATTTAGCTTAATACTAAAAGATTACACACAGCACAAGTGCTCCTTATCCCATTATCTAACTTTCTCTTGTCCCTCCTGGCATTTTCTGGACCTGTATTTCTTTGCTTACATGTGAACAGAAAAGGGAAAAATTAAAAGCAATCAACTAGTTTATTAGGGAGAAAATTTAATTAGAAATATCTTAAATAACACAAGAATCGCACCCAAGAAAATTATCATTATTATTAAATACTTTATAATTACTTTCACTATTTTATTACTGACTGTATTTTATCTGCCTTCAAATTTCCCAGTGTCTTCAGCAAGTATCGGAGACAAATCCCCATGGAAAAAGGATGTTTTGCCAATGTTTCATAAATAGTTAATAACGTGAAAATGAGAAGAAAATTTGAAATGCAACAGCTGTAAAGCCAAGAGGTAGATGCAGAAATTTTAATAGTACTGTATGGAAAGTAGAGAAAAAGTAGGGAGGTACATGATAGCAGAAGCAAATCTCTCCTTGGTACTTGACATATTCACTTTTCCTTCAAGGAGTGAGAAGTCAAATGAAAATGTAGCTATGGGAAATTTGTTTTCAATTTTTCTTATTTAATTACATGAAGAGACTGATTTTTTTAAATTTAAGGTATCTCGGTTACACTGACTCAGAGTTTTTAAGACCACTCAATGATACCTTCATTGATTTGTGTTTGAAGTAAAGGTAAAACTTCTATCCAAAAGAAGCTGGGTTAGGTCAAGGCTGAATAACTAAAAAATAATTTGCTCATTTCTATATTATGTTGTAGGACCTACAAAAATCTTCAAAAAGTACTTAAGTTTGATTTAAATACAAATATTTTTCATTTCTGAAGAGAGACCATGACATGGTTGAATGGCACAGCTGAACTTGCTTAAAATAAGTGTTTAGTTGTAGATTTGTTCTGGACTATTGATATAAATCTGAGTTTAAATCAAACAGATTTTTATATAATGGCATAACTCTTACATTCTTAAGCCCAGAATATAAATTCTCTTAAGATCAACATTGATCCTCTGTCAGTACTAAGACATTTTGCTTCTGACAGACTTGCAACCACGCTGTCCTGTAACTGATGGCATGCAGGGACTACCATGGTCAGCTTCAATGTCAATGCTTTCTGGTAGTTAAGGTGAGTTCAGAAAACCTACAAAAAGTAATTAGAAAATGTCAAGGGTAAGTGTCCCTGACACACACATAGCCTGATTCTCCTGCTGTGAAAGATATTGTTGAGGAATCCAATGACTAGTCTCATTAATGCTACTAATTATCTCCTGCTGTTTTGAAATGTGCATTATTTTTTTAAAAAGTTTATTTAGCTAGGAATGTGTCAAAAATCGCCAGTAGCAAAACAAGGTCTCTACATAAAAAGCCTATGGTGACATGAAGTCACATTCAGACACCATTATGTTCTTCCATTCCCATTTAAATCCAAGCAAAACTCCACTTAAAACCAGCAGTAGACTGTTTATACTGTTATTTATTAAGGTGTATTAAGGAATCTAAGTAATGCAAAATTTTCAATTATTTTAGATCTGTCTTTATTTTAGTAAGATGTTGATGGCTCAGATGAAGAAAAGGCAAAGAAGCCTAGGAAAAGAAAGGGCATAGATATTATGAATCTGATTGTTTAGCATTGGTCTCAATTAAACTGAAAAATATTTTAAAAAATTCAAAATGTGTTCAGGGATCTATACTTTTTTTCCTAGAGTATTGATAAAAACAAGAACAAGACAGCTTTCAATTATAAGCAAATGTTCAGTGATTGTTGACGCTTCTGATACCTTTACTCATTATTCAGATTATTTTTAGAATGAGAGTTTATATATATGTAAAAAGTAGATTTATTGTCATTTGGAATTAGCAAAGCCATATGGAGAGTACAGTCACCAGAGTAATATATTAAGATACAGCAAATATATTGAGCTCAAAAGCATAAATGTAACAAAACAAAGTGAAAAATATTTTTGCTTTAATTTGAAGGCACAGAAAGATTCCTTGTGAAAGGAACTGGTGTGGTTTGACAGAGAAAGACGTGGCTTTCAGGATGCTCTGCAGAGGGTTTTAGATTTTGATTTCTTTTTTGCGACAGAGAAATGCATTGGTTCTGCTCGCACGAGTATTTCTTTGGGGAGTTTTAATTTATGTATGTGTGGGGCACAGTACGTCCAAGTTTTCCTAAAAATGGAGTTTTGCATATGTCTTAGGCTGTGGAGTTGAGGAAAGATACAATTTGAAAGCCTGGCAGATCATGAAATGTTATTTAGTACAGTATAGTGACTGTCTATCAGAGTATGTGCAAGTGTAGCTTTGAGAAGGTAGGAGCCTTGCCCAAAATCAGTGTAATCTATGTTTGAGATATAAATTACGTATGTACATAGACAGGAGATTAATTACATTTTCTCTCACCAATCAATATGCTTCTAGTTGCCATATTTCAATTTATGTACAAAATTTGAAATAAATCTCTGTTTTTTCATATTCTAGATATTTTCTAAGTTGTGGCGTCAAAGAAACGCGTTTTGAAAAGCTTTGTCTACGTGTAACAAGAATGAACACTAAACTCTCTCTCCTCCTAGTGAATGTCCCTCTCCAGGTGAACTCCAATGGGCACTGTTATGTCAACAAAGCTCTACCAGGAAGATTAGGGCCTTTAGCAGAGATCAAGGTTTTACATTCACCCATCTTCTGTTCATGACATAGACCAACATGTATATATTTATCCAAGGCATTATATGGGTTTCAAACTTTTTGCCAGATCTACTCTTCAGGATGCATGGGAAAGCTTGAAAGAAAAGAGAAAACAATGTAACTTTTACATAATATTCTCACAGCCTCCAACAGTTTACTATTAAGGAACATCTTTCACCAAAGGAAAATATATATAAAAGAAAATATTCTGGCTCCACAAAGAGAGAAGGGGTTAACAATTATTAACAGTTATGTCTGAAGCAGCCTTGATGTTAATTTACTTTGATAGTGAACAAAGTGCACTAGTTATTCTCTGTATATGAAGGAGAAAATCTAAATCACCCAAAACTTGAGTGGTGTTCATATTTGTAGTAACATCTTCTTTTCTATATTAAATAGTGTAGCTGTAATGGTTATTGATACCCCCACATTATAACTTATCATGTATCTTTTTTCATGATTAAAATTGAGAACACTTATTTCCTAATTCCTTATATTGATATTGCAATCACTGTTTTTTAAAAATAGGAAATGGAAAATGTCATTGCATTCTGTAACAGTATGAAAGGATAAAAATAAAAGAATCCTCTCTTTACTTGGTATAGTGTACTGTAATGCTTTATAAATCAGTGGAATTTTAATATAGATGTGTATTTTAAACATGATGCAAATTCATTTTCAAGTTTCTTTAGGCTATATTGGAGTATAAGATATAGTAGAATTGAGGTTTTCTTAGATGTGGGCCTACTTCAAAGAGCAATATCTGCACTGCAGTTTTAAACAAAAATTAAATCTGACAATTGCCTGAAACGTTCAGAGACATTCTGTCAAGAGACAGAATTTGAAAAAATACCTGTCTGCCAAAGCCCAAAGAGGGATGAGTGAGTCTATTCTGAATGACAAACTGACATGAAAAATTGAGCCAACTGATTAAGACAAGATACTTATTAAGTTTGCTTTTCTTTGGTGCACTTTGTTTTGATGTCACCTATATGGACTATGCATGACCAAGGGAAAAGTAATGTCACTTTCCAAATTGTTATTCCCACTTACTAAATTAGAATATGTGATATAATATCTTCATCTCATTATTAGCACGATGGAACATATGTAGAGTTGTAGCGTTCTTTGGTGTCTTTTAGTGAGATGTCCCATAGTCCTATAAGGTATTGCCTTTGGCCAAAATTATAATAAAATAATTTGACAAAATAATTTCTTTAAACCCCAAGCTGCTAATGAGACTAATGCAATTCACTATGAACTGTGTTCAGTGAACTTTCTAGGACTACACCTGACAGTTTACTCACACGTCAAATACTCAACTTCTACAAAGTACTGATAAATGTTTTTTTTTTAAATTGTGATATTCTTTTTCCTTTTTCTTTTTTCCTTCAGTCTTTTGGAATGGGAGTTTGAAAAGTACTTATCTGACCTAACTTTTCTTTTTTTCTTATTAACATACAAAGAAGCATACTTAAGATAGAGATTTAGGTACTATGAGGCGCTAGGTTTTGTAGTCCCAGTGACAAAAACTTCACATGTTGAGGGGTCTTGTTATTTAAACCTTAGTTCTATTTGAGTGAAAAAAAGAAGTAACTAATAGTTTCTTATGATCCTTTACTAATAGTTCATATTTGTATTATTCTTCATGATCTTCATATCTAAAACTGTTTGTAATCCTCTTTTTTGTCCTACCCTTTTCTTCCTAATTCCTACTGGTTTTATTCTTTATCCTGTAATATGCCAACTGCATATCAGAACTAAAATTTTCTGAATTTAAATTGAAATATGATCCTAAGTCAGTATTTTCACATTCATCCTGAAATAAGTAGTCAAGTCAAATATTTTGGTTTTAAGGACCCACAAGCAGGTGATATTAATATCAAGGTTTCCTTTACTATGTAATTACAGAAAATGCCAACTAATGATACTAGACAAATGGTTATTGTTGATTTCTGCCATCATTAATGGTGGATTTTTATTTATTTGTGTTCTAAATCTTGAAATTATACATCTAGTAATCCCATCCAATTATGACTTCTCAAAGTTTTAAGTTTCATTTTCCACTTTTCATCCCCTCTTTATATTTTATCTTGTATTAGTTTTACATAAAGAGAGAGCCTTTTAAGTCCATTGTCACTATCACAGTTACATTGTCCAGAACTGCTAAGAGCTGAGACCCCTGCCCTAATGAGAACCTTTGATGTTAGTATACATCAAATAACCAGACAGATGTATGTTGATTATGTTGTTGAATTCTACATAAGTTGTTTTCTGATCATTTTTCACTGGTATGCTATTTTTATGTGCTATTTAAATATACTGTGTTCTCATATATGGCAATATGTTTAATTCAAAAGATCTTGATATACATTTTGAAGTGTATGCAACAATCTCGGCATAGAATTGAATCAGGCATTTGTATTCTGTTCCTAATTTCAGCTGTTTGACTCAGCCAGGGTTCTTGATCTGATTTTTTCTTGTATTTATGATCCATCTTAACCAGCCTACTCAGGGCTTTCCTTTGAGGGCTTATCTGCAAAACAAAACCAATTTGTCCTTCAACACGGATGTTATGATTCATTTGTTTGTTAAGATAAGGTAAATGAGAAGTAAACAATATGAAGAATATTTGGCAGAGGTGGAAACCTGTCAACAGCCACTGAAGAAGATCTAAACACTCAGGAAAACCTGAGTTAGTAATTCTTTCTACTCCACTGCTTACTATGTCCATTCTTACTATTGACTTTTCGTAAATTGTCCAAAACCACTGTTTTTTTCTGAAGATACATGTATTTTATTATAACAATTTTCTCTTTTCTCTCAATATTTTGACTCAGACTGGTATCATCCTGAAGCAAAATTATCACCAGAAACATTTCTATACCCCTTTTGAGCATTTCTCTGACTGTATCAGTTTTCTAGTCATCGTGTCTCTGAGTTCCTTAAATACTTCTGTGTAAATTATCTCTTGAAACCACAATGTTAAGACAGTTCTAAAGGGTTTGAGTTGTTTCTATAAAGGTAGAGCATGCAGCTTTGGAGCACATAGCAGCTTTTTCAGTTGTGTTTAACTATTCAAGGTATGGATAAGTAGAGTAAAATTACTATGTGTTCCACAATGGCTCCTAGTAATGATTGAGGAGAGGTCTTTCCTGGAAACAGCGTGCTAAGGAAATACTGCAAATACAGATTATGTAGATGGAAGTGTGACAAGTAGCCTAATAATTGGATAACATCATGAATCAAAATGCATCTGTCACAGATTTTCTAGGTGAAATTTCTGGGCAGATCCAAAGACGGCACTGTTAATTATTTTTAAAGCATTAGAAAAAATGAGGGGAATTCGGGAACACAAATGCGAGGATGGCAGGAGAACGAAATAAATTATTTTATATCTGTCTTATCTGTCAACCTGTCCTATAAGTCTCAAGGACAGAAAGATATCAAATGGTATAATAAAATTCAATTGCAACTGAAATTGAAGATGCAATGAAAAATTAAGTTTGAGAACTTTAAATGGACTCTGTACTTTAGAACATGATGTGGTGCCTCTAGATTAATAATGAATATTTTACATGTTCACATCATAAAGTTTCTCTAAAAATCAAAAGTCTCATGACTGAGTAGTGACTAGAATCTGCTGCTGTTGCATGTGCAGAGAAAACTGCAAAGGACTCTTGATGCATATACATTTATACAAGGGAATGTACACTTATGTCTTGTAAGGACCTTCAGGGTATAATGTAATTCCTATACAAAAGAGTTTTTTGGATGGATCTTTTAAAAATTATTTTTCTGCTAATAGATTCCTTTATGGGTAAAGACAAAAGATATTAGGATGATAGAAAGAATGCCAGGGGAACAGAATTAAAGAATGGGAAAATGGAGAGTAAGAGGATCTGGCAGTCAAAACATTCAGGGATTAGTTGAATTAGTTATACATATCTCAGAATGGTGATATTTTTTCTTCATAATTACTGATGATTTTATAGTAGTGGTGCAACAAATATCCAGAGTGTATTCATTGTCTTTGTAGAACTATGTGAAGTCATGAAAAAACAGGAAAATTATAAAAAAATTCCATGGGAATCCTAAGGATTTCTATGTGACATGATATTTAACTGGAAACTTTGATCAAGGCCTTTCTAAATGTAGCAGGTAGTCTCTTCTCAACAATCTTTTCTCTAAGTGACAGTGAGACTGTTGAAGCATTTGTGATAACAAAACTAATCAAAAGCTCCTGAAAACTTGTTATTGTTCTAAAAAATGTCAGTTCAAAGACTAGGTGTAGAAAATTGCTAAATATTTCAGTCTCACTGTACATGATTTTTACTAGTAGGCAATATGGTTACACTGGGTCTATTAGAAAAAAAAGTCTGAATTATCTAAAGGAAAGTTGTTCAAGTATTAGGGGTATTAAATATTAAGTAATTCCTACATTACTTTGGAAAAAAGCATGAAGTTAAATAAAAACTAAGATTTTTAAAAATATGCTAGTTAGGTGTTAAGGAATTTACAGCTGTTGACTGCTCAGCAAATTGAAAAATTTCTTACCTTAGGAGCTTATCTGCATAGGTGGTTTGGATAAAATCGAAAAATTAAAACAAATTTTCTTTGGTTAATTCTGTAAGAAAGTGCATTCTTATACCTGATACTTATTGACAGTAAAATTTTAGCTTTATATCTGGCTATAAACAAAATATTCATGAAGATTTTAGGAAGTTTAATAAATCATAAGTTAAGCCATATTTTTCTGCTGTTTCTGGTCTGTTTCAGTGATATCCATACAGTAATGTACTGGGCTTCTGCATTTTTGGGTAAAAAAAAAAAAAAGAGAATATAATTCACTTTCAAATTTCTTGAATCATATTCAGAGTTGATACAGGAGCCTCTTTCTGAGTCATAGCATAGAAACTATGCTTGAACCTGAAGCTGTGATTCATATTTTTTTCTGTTGATCACTTGTAACCACTAAATATTGCTTATAAATCTAATGCATTATTTAAAAAGCTCTCTTAATTTATTAATCATGATGGAAATTGACAGTCTATAGTCCTTCAAGGAAAAACTGAATGAAAATATAGAACAATACTGGAATACAGAGTTTGTAGACTACTAATGCACCAGGATCTCTATGAATGCAGATTTCAATCACTTGCATAATTAAACATCAGACACCAACCTCTCTCATAAAAAACTTATTTTTCAAGTACTGTAATAAATACTTGAGCAAGTAGTTATTCCCAATTTCTAATTAGTCAGGCCTTTTGGCAGAGGTGATTCAGACCACGTGGCTATTTAGATGTCACTTCTCCTTAGTGCGTTTTGCAACTCAGGGGCACTTTTGCTGTGGTCAGCATGTTGGCTTGCATGCAATCTTTATAATCTGAACCTTGAAGTCAGCTAAACTCAAATGATGTCAGGGCATCATATTTATTAGTTAGATCTCATAACCATGGTTTACAGCCATGATCCATTATTAAAGGCCTGTTCACAAAAAGTACATTTTACTACAAATCAGAGGGTAGGCTACTCATTAGTTAAAAATGTATGGTCCAAAGTTAATGCTAATGCACTGAAATTTGGTTTATCCGAATGATGGTTGGATCCAATGCCTGAAACAGGTTAACCCTTTTGGTTTAATTAGATTGGTCAGATGTTCAGGAAGCTTCCAGACAAAAGTAATGACACTAATATTTCACTGTTGAGTCTAGTGATATTTAAGTATAGTTCTTTCAAATATATATGCTTATATTTTCCATTTTCATTTCAAACAGAGTTGTTTACTATATATACATAATAAGATGGAATCTAAATTTGGCTTACATTCTGAATTGCTTGATTGCATTTAGTGCTGAGCAATGTCTCAGAGTTCAACAGGCTAGATCTGAGTGTAAAAAATGTCCCATATGTGTCTAAGTGGATCTATTTTTTTTTTTTAATACTGTGATATGCAGCTAAGAAGAATAAACTGGAGAAGGGCAAAAATTATAGCTGGAAAAATAGAAAATCAAAAAGACTGAGCATGTGTTAAATAAAAGATATGTGCAGGAACATTAGGATTGATTCATCACCTAAAGTATCAAAATCCAACTTAAAGCTTTCCGTTTCTTCTGGATATTATACCTAGGGTGAAATTTTTGTCTTTTCCCTGTAAATGCTTTTTTGCTTTCTTGAAAGTAGCACTTCCTATTGATATCTTGACTGCCACTAACCTCTCCTCCACAGAGCCCTCCGTCCTTGCTGTTTGATAAGTGTATTTTCTTCTGTTTCTGGAAATCATGGCAAAATTACAGATTTCATATAATCTCTATTCTTTTGTTGTTGTTGCAGAAGTCCTTAAAAATTACTTTGGGTTTATTTCTAAACTTTTAGAAATTATGAAAGTGATTATAAGTTCTAGTTTTAATTTAATGTGAAAAGCGTTACTTTCATTTTGACATAGACATGTCAAATGCCTAGCATGCTCTATTTACTTCCAATATGATATATGACTATGTGTGGTTTTGTGTCAGTGTCTATTTAGTCATTTATGAATAATTAAGTTGGCTAACATTTAATTTATTTTTTAATTTTTATGTAAGTTAAACAAATAATCATCTAATTATTTTAAAGTGAACTTTTAACAAAAGTTCAAAATTTTTCTCTGTAGAAGGAAAATTTTGCCTAAAAAGAAGGGGTTTAAAATTAATCAGACATGAAAATTTGGGTGTCCTTTTTCCTCACTCTTCTGTATAGTTAGGTTCTGGCTTCGTAGTACAAATATTAGACAAAATTAAAAATCAGGAGATTTATGTACTAGGGAGGTGTTGCATAGTCTGTGTGCTTGACAAACAGAGTTAATATATTTTAAAGTACTGTATGTCTTGATCCATTGCACAAGTTCTTCATCATGTTGACTCAAGATGTCTGTTGGTTTTGTTATTTTGCAGGTTTTTGGGGGTTTTTTGTTTGTTGTTTTTTTTTTTGTTTGTTCGTTTTGTTTTTTAAATTTTTTTTCCCAACAGATCAAATCCATATTCTTTGATCATTCCTTTATACGGCAAACTTCTCCTCTTTAGATTAAATGTAATGTTATTGGGTTTTGACTTCTTTGTCTAGTGTATGAATGCATGTATTTGTTTTTCGTTGTGCACTTTTTCTGTCATATTTATAGAGCTTATATTTCCACTTGATCTGACCTCAGCTCAGAACAAGTGATATTGATGGTTGTCAGTTCATGTTGTCTCACAGTACAAATGTCTTTAGACAACAGAAATTGCTACATAGAGTAGAATTTGTGTTTGGGTTTTTTACTAAGAAAAGAATAGCAGTACCAAAATATGCACTTCTTATTAGAAATAAATAAAATAGAATGGTGAAGATGATAAATATTTTTGTGTTCGAAGCAGAGCTGCAAGAGGCAGAGCTGCATTGACTATGATGCATGTGACTTTTACACAAGAACTTAGTGCATGCACTGCTACCACCAACTCATTGTAGAGGTAAGGTGTCCCACATCCCTGTCCTTCCTTACCTGGGGCTCAAAGCTATAGCTCCCAAGAGATCATCAATGCACCATGACAGATAAACGTAGAGGTGAAAGTAAATTTTAACTGGAACTGGAATACACTGGACAATGATATTTTCCCTCTAAAAAGCCACACATTTGCATTCAAACTATGGTTATCACCTTTCTGGTAGCAGGCACCTGCTGGCACCCTGATCAGAGCCAAAATATGCCTTTCATTCACCATATGACATACTGTTTCCCAGACTCCCAGGCACCTAACACACTCTTGTAGAATCCCTCTGAACAAGTGACTGAAAGTTAGCTTTTGAACAGCCTAAATTGTAGCTGCCAGGTTCTCTCTTGCTCTCTCTTTCTCTCTCTCTCTTTTTTTTTTTTCCTCATTAATTGATAGGAAGAAGAATTTTAATCATATTATAAAAAAGAGAATGAGTACTGTTCTGAAGTACAATTCTGTAAGTCATTGTCTCTGGGGAGCAATTTAAATTTTAACTGCAGCTAAGTGTAAAGATCCTCTTACTGACTTTCTACTCTCTGGACTTCTGTGTGATCAAATAAAAGTAGCAGCAGGCTGTTCCAGGTAGCAATAAAATTTAAATGCTCAAAATTTAGGAAATAAGTTCAAGGACTAAAGACTAGTAAGTACTATAAAGATGAAGAAGTTAACTGTTTTAGAGGTAGGATTGCAGTAAGAAAAGTTGCTTGTAAAACTTCTAATGAAGAAAGCATGGATTAGAATGAAAACAGGAATGGTGTAAGAATATGATGGGACTCTGCAAATACTACTGCCTTGAAACATCTAATGAATGAGGAAAAGTAGTGGCTTTAGAGTCTTCTCCAGTGTTGTTGTCAGTTCTCTTTGTTTAAAATATGAGTCCCTTGTCCTGGGTTTGAAAGATTTATGAATTCAGTTCCATCTAAAACTGTCCACAAAGTCCAAGGGCTGAAGAAAGAATAACACATAAATGTAACCAGAAGGCTGATGTCTCAATATTTAATAAGATAGTAGAAACATTAATTTTTAGAACTTCAAAAATGGTTATACATTAAAAATATTGTAAAATGTTGGTCTTGTGCTTTCATAAGAACTTTTGTGCTTACATGAATCTTAAAGCAAATATAATCCATTTTGTGACACATATTTTCTCTGAAACCTACATCTCAGCCATGAATATGCATGCTTAATTACAAGTATAATGAAAGTTTCACCTACCCAAAATGGTACATAAATATTTAGCGACATGGGTGCAGCATATCAGTTCTGGGTGATGCAGACTTGAAAAAGATGTTAAAAGCTTTAAAATCAGGGAAAAAAACCCCAACAAAACGAAAAATGCTCCTGATCTTTATATTCACACAATCAGGATAATTTATATATTCTCCATATTTTTTACTAGATACTTTGGTCTTTAAGAAATTAAATTAAACTTAAATGAATTATCAATATCTTTACTGAATTTTGTTTCTAAACCTATAAAATAAATTGAAGATAGCAACTGAATGAAAAGGAGTGTAAGGTCAGGGAGGGAGGAGAAGGGTTTGTAGATCAATCAAGAGAAAATTCCAGACTCTGATTTCCAAGTTCTGCTAAAAATCTCCTCGGCTGCTCTTTGTCTTTTCCTGATATCTGTTTCCAGCTGTAGTTATTGAGTCTGTAAAAAAACTATTTTTGTTTCTTAAAATTATCTGTAGCAACTTTGGGACAGTATTCACATATGTAGAGAATACATTTCTTATAAGAATGTAAATACGTATATACATGCTTTGGAAAAAATGATTTTTTTTATATGCAAAATATACTATTGGGAAGTTGAAAACTAAAGTACAAAATATTTTTGCTTTGCAATACTCCAATTTTCATTTTAAATTGTAGTATTTTTATTTGCTTTGTTATATAGTTGAAACTTGAGTTAAAAGTGTTCATAAAACTTCCACAGTATAGTATTTCCCTGCATTTTCATAAAGAGAATAATAACAAGATATTATTATAGGTAATAATATGTATGCTAAAAGAGTATTTTTAACACACTCTTGTGCTGCCTAAATGTTCAAATTCATTTTCTGTTATATTTTGTTATGTTTAGCTGCAATTTCAGATGGACTTACAAATGTTCAGGGATTTATTGTGTCCAAAGAAGCTTATTTTTCTTTCTCTGCATACCTACAATTGTTATTCTGATGCTGTCTGAAGAATTTTCATAGACTAACACTGGCTTGGTTGAGTATGTTGGAGGGAAAGCCATGAGATGTTTTTCCTTTATACCTGATCACTTGAAGCAATCACTTGTAATTATGATGCTCAGCCAAAAGCAAAAACAAGCTTCAGTAACTCACCTAGGTAAAGATGTACATATTTGTTATTTACATCCTGATACAAACATAATCACACTGTGGATATGTCTCTACAGTCAAAAATTTTCAAGCTTTTTGTCCTTTTATTTTTTTTATTATTTGTTTGTTTTATATAATTTCATGGGTCCAATTCTTTGGGGAGATGACAAAGTTCCCTCTATCAGTTAGGATTCTCTGGCCACTGCTGGAGTAGGAATACCCTTTTAAAAGATACTAATTGGTTGCACAGCATTCATTGTCCAGTTGCCATGCGGGCTCACTTCTCAAAACTACAGGACATTTAGATTTGGACACTTTGTCTAATCGAGTAATCAATACCTACTATTGTACAAGGGCATCTGGCTTTGCTCTTTAACTGAATTATTTCCACCTGATTAAAAGCGGTTTTGTGCCTCTGTTTTTTTTAGGTAACCAATTTGCCCAACACGTAGGGTGGATAGTGATACACAGAACACCCCACACAAAGATGGATCTTATCAGTTGATGTAACATCTCCGTTTTGGGTGAGAGCAGAGACTGTTTTCCTTGTACAGCAACTCCTACCTGGAGACAAAATGGCCTATTCATTGCAAAGGTCCGAGAAGTCTTCTGTGGGTGAGTGATGACCTTGGGTCCACTAAACCTCCTGTCACCAAGATGATGTTCAGACCTCAGGTTGCAATGTGAACATAAAGTATTGTTTTAGAGTGGAACTGAAGGGCTCAGCAGGGCTTCCTAAAGCTGTCATTGTCTTGTTTCTTCTCAGTGCATAGGCTATGCATGCCCAAACCCTGAGCAGAAAGATGTTAAGTATTTTTTGCAGCACATCAAAATGCCCAACAACATGAACATTTCAGGTGTTCATCCTTTATCTTTAAAAGAGCTTTAATACATGTTTTGTATGTAACTTCACAAAGTGAAGTTTCCTGAGTGGCACCAAGTCCAGCTGTATGGGATTGCAGAGAGAACGTGGTTTCTTTCTGGAGTGCCAGATTTGACTGGCAGGACTGCATTGTTTGCAGTACAGGTGTAAAATTAGCAGCATGAGTAGATTGTTGTCCCCTCTAAGCCTGGCCACAAGCAGCATCTGGGGTCCAGGATATGCCCAGGGGCATCACCAGAACTTGCTGGGCAGATGGAAAGGGTCTGGCACTGGAAAGGGTGAGAGAGGTTTTAGACTGCTGCAGTTTCATTGTGCTTACAGATCTCTTCTTGTCTTCCAACACAACTGTGTTTTCCAGGCACCGCATCTGAATCCTTAACATGGTCATGCTATCCTGGCACCTGTAGATTTTTGCAAAGTAAGTCATGTTTCTCCTTTTTTAGAATAATGCACTGAAACTTTGTTACAAGTAGGAAGTGACCTGACTTACACCCATGAAAATATAACTTTAATAAATTAACTTGTTCCCTGAAGATTGCATAGTGTCTGCATTATAAATGATTGCTTTCCTGACAATGTTAAAAGGCAAGGAAATAATCCCTTATTAGACGTGATTTTTTATGGATGATTTCCTTTTTTTTTCTTTTTTTAAACACAGATACTTTACTTGTGTGAATTTTAATACACAATATATAGTTAAGTATTAGGAGTCCAGAGTGAGGAATATTTGTTGCCCCAGAAGAAATGTGTAAATGCATGGAGCACTGACAAAACTTCTCACTCATTTTATATGTTTCTACTTCAATATTTTGTACAAACTATTTTATTCCCGATCATGATTTCATGTGATTTTTAATAATGATGTGTTCCTGTGAATTTTTTTAATAAATATTTGCAATGTGAAAGTTAGGGGTTGATCTATTGCCTCTAGTAGTTAATAAGAACTCGTGTTGATATAAGTGAGCATTACATTACAGCCTGAGAAGTCCCCACTGATTTGCCAGACTGTCACAGTTCAGAGAAGAGACCCAGATACCTTTAGGGGCTTCTAAAGGATGCAGTGAAAACTGAAAGCACATGACACAGTGGTTAAGAAAAAGCTTTAATTCTGTATATTCTGGATAGAAATTAAAATGCAGAAAAGACAAAGAAAATCAAAACATTGCCATCAACTTTTTATCATGTGAATATATATCAGGGTTTTTTTTAAATGAACTGGAGTAGTTAGATTTTTAGTTCTTTGAAATACTGTACAGTGGAAAGCCTTCAAAAATTCAGATAAAAGTAAAGTTGTATTTAAAGTATTTCAATTAAATCCCTGATTTAATTTTAAAATTTAAATATTTTAGACTAATATTAACTGAAATAGGCTTAACTAATACATTTAGAATTTAAGTGGATGTGGGTAAGAGACAATGAGACTATGCCTACACAGGCAAACCTGATTTCTTTGAACAATTAATATATTTTATATAGATTGAAATACATTTCCTGATGTTACAAACAGAAAAAAAAGCTATATAATTCATTGTTGTTGTGTATGTTTAGTAACACTTCAGCTGTTCAGTAATTTAATACCTTGCCGCTTTTGCAATATATTGGTATATAGTGCTTTTTTATGTACGTATAAAATAAAATTATGAACATCGCAATAACATTTATTAATCTATTTTATTATGACTCAAACATAATTGCTTAAATAAGTGAGGGATTTCTGAAATGTGATTTTTAAAAGTCTTAATATTTAACTTAAATTTATAAGCTGATAACCAAAAGAAATTAACATAGGGATTCAGAATGTTTTGGTGGGAAAAGGGACAAACAACCCACAACACATAACCTCCAGATCTAGATTTTTGCCATTAATATCTTTTGGAGCCAAACGTTATATGTGATTTTCTCTGAGAAATTCAAAGTGCATTAGCAGCATTCATGATATAAAAGAGAAAAGCTTAATAAATGTTTATTACACAGAGTAAGCACAAGTGGATAAAACTACAGACTGATTAATAATTAAGACGTTTTGCTAAATATGTCTTCTTAATTTAGTCAAGTGGGTTTCACTTGCAAAACATTTGCTATGAGAAAAGGAAGATTGAAGTTCAGCGTAAGTGGGGTCGTAATTCTGCAAGCAGTGAATGACTGCTTGCAAGCTGAACAGAGCCACGGATAACAGCTTCTGCAATTAGGCTATCTGAAGTATCTGGAACCATGCATTGCTCTAAAATTATTATTAAAATGTCTTTTTTTGAACTGTAGGCTATATGAAATAAATGGGTATTTAACTGTATGATACGTATTACCTGGAGAGTTTCTTTCCTTTAAAAGCAGCGTGAGTGCTTTTTAAAATTAATTTACTTAAAATTTATTTAAAATTTATTTAAAATAAACAGATCTGATTACCCACTTACTGGATTGTTTGAGTGGACCAGATAGACATGGGAAAGAAGGGACCAAGAAAGTTAATACAGACAGGGTCTGAAATCAAAAGACATTTGGAGAAGGGTAAAAGAAAGCAATATTTCACTTTCTTTCCAAATTAAGAGACAGTGGTCACTCAATAATTTTAGAAGGATATGGTTAAAGCAAGCACTTATTTTTCATGTTATGTAATCTGGATTCCCAAGCGAGCAATGCAGATTACAGGTGAATGATCTAAGAGAGGACAGATTCAGAATTGCTTGTAAAATATGACACTAAATATGAGAATCTGGAGAGAAAAGAGTGAGGGAAGGAAAACTCCAAGGAGATGATCCAGCTAGACATGTTATAATCTTTTCCTTGAGTCGTCCATCCCCTGACAGTCATTGCAAGGGACCTATTGTTTTCATGGATAGACCAGAGCTGTAGACAAATACTGGTAATCCTGAGATCTAAATGAATGCCATGAATGCTATCCCTTAGGATAAATCTGGGTGTTACTTGGCATCCTGTGAAGTGATGGGCCTCTCAGCATGCAAAAAATACAGTATCTGTGCAAGCAATTTAATTACATGGAGAATGTCTGGGATTACAAAATATCTCAGAAATTTTTACTTTACTCTTTCAATTACTATGAATGCTGACTATTCAGGGTGTAAAAAAAAAAACCCAACCCAGTCTTTAAATGATCTCATCCTGCAATTTTTTTAAAAAAATCTTTCTGTGTTTTACTAGATTAGCAGAAGTAACCACCACTAGGTTTATGATAAATGCACTAAAGCAGAACTTACTGCGGTGTCTTCCCTGTTGGTAGTCAGTGTGTGCCAGGCACTATTCCAGTGCTCAGAGTGTATGTGTAATTTCCATTGATTATTCCTTGGCAACTGCAGTGTGATGCTCATGTGGGGTGCTGCTGATGAGAACCATAACATATGTTTCATGGAAGAAGCAGGTTGTGTTCTGACACTTAACCAGAGAGATGCAAGTGAGCATGTTTTATGCTACAATTATAGAACACATGATTTTGATTTATTTAAGTACTGGACCTTTAACCAAAAGAGTTAAATATTAATGGTTTCATAAAATACATTCTGAAAAGCCGTGCAGTTGATAATGCATACTTTGGCCTTTCAGTGCTGCTTTTTTTACCCATTTTTAAAAATAGTGGGTTTTGATTTCCTCTTTAGCTCTCTCAGCATTTCCACATTTTCTAAGCTGTAAAATCAGAACAAGATCTTTAGAAACATTCTTGGTGTGAAAATGAAACAAAAAAGACATATTCAGAAAGTTGCTTGCTTATTTTGTGTCTTTTTTTTTTCTTATGTTTCTAGCAGGGAAAGGGAAAAGAGGTGGTCCCAGTTTATTGCAGTTGAGAAGGTCTCACTGGGTTCATTCTTTTATTCTTTCTCTTTTTCAAATAAGACAATTTTTAAAATTTATTTATTTTTCCCATGGAGAGTGACAGCAGAAATAGAAAGAAAAGCAAACAGCAGTACTTGAACGGTGAAGGAACAAAGGAGTTAGTGACATATTCAGGATTTATGATTTATTCAGCCAGAACTTCTGAAAAGCTCAGATATTATTGGAGCATCAAATTTAATGGTTTCAGGAGCTTGGCTTTTTGAGTGCTGAGTCTCTGTGAAAAACATGGTCTTCAGAGGCACACTGGAAGTGCTAAGCTATGAGTGTTTGTGAACGCATGGACAGTTACTTTGGTGTCCATGAAGAAGCTAAACTGTCTTGACAGTCCTGTCCCTGGTGTGCAAATGCACATAGTGTGGCTGATGCTGGTGTCAGGAACTATATGGGGAAGGGACAGTGGAAAAAAATTCCATGAGGCTTGGAAAATGTGTGTTGTTACAATCAAAACTTTTGTTTGTATTGTTAATTAGTGACCCCTTATAAGGCTTAAGTTTTGTTTAGGAAAAAACCCCAAAAATTAAAACAAAACCAAGAAACCAAATAATCTTTTCTACAGAAAACAAGCAATCTGTTCTTCTTGATTAGCAATCAGGCAAAATAATATTTTGACTAACACCCAGGGTCTGGCTTTGTTCAGCTCTTTGGAGGCAAGAAAATACCTCTAAAACAGTATTTTGTCAAAACAAAAGAAAACTGGACAAAAAAGTGCCCTTGAATCAACAAGAGCTATTAGAAATATTGCAGAAACTGCTGACATTTCTTCCAGCCTCCCAACACTTCAGCATGGTGGGTGTGGATGGGACTCTACTGTCACACCATTATGGCAGGAAGGACAAGGGAAAGGTGTTTTCTTAGCATCTTACATAATTTAAAATAGAATATATAAATTAGGAAATGTAAGTGCCTTAGGAAAAATAGGTTCATAAACCAGATTTGGCTTGAAAAATTATTGTGCTGTAATGCATCTTGGTGGCAGTGCTGAATCTTCACAGCCAGCTATGGAAGAATGCCCAACATGCATCTAGCAAAGAACTTCACTCTTTACCACCCTCATTTACAACGCCTTAAAACAGTGCTTTCAGCTCTTTGCTGAAATGGCTGCAGACTAAGGAATATATTCATCAGGAAGCTACATGATTCTCCTTTCAACCTGACAATCATTTTCCTAGAACATCTGTTTGGTTTTATTGTACTTCTGACATTTTTGGCTGACATTTTCTTGATTTTCTGTAGTTTAAATGTAAAAATTAGTTAGCAAGTGAAAACCTAACTATAACAATTCATATTGATTCAAAACATTAATATTTTAAATGTTTATTTTAGTACATTCTACCAAGCAATTAGATTTCATGGATTTTGTGCAACCACATATTTAAACCCTGCTATAATTTCTAAGAAAACTATTGCAAAATTAAGATTGAGAAATGTATTACGCTTCTGCTTTGGATAACTATTGTCATAGTAGAAGGTGTTGCCATAGTAGCTTAAGAGGTTAATATTTGAATGGTATAGTAGCATTCTTTAATGAGTCTAATTTTTTAGGTGGGAAAGTTGGAAAAGCTTTCGTGTTAATAAAAATCTTGCCATGTGGCTGAATGTATATTTATTCTAACGAATTACTTAATGTAATGAAGAAATCCAGTGTCTTTCTGCGCAGATCTTGTCTACTAAGGTACCTTAGTTATTTTCCTTTGCATGCTATTTCTCACAGAGAAGACTGGGCTACTATGTAGCTGTAATGGATTAACAAATGTTTAACAGGGAGAAAAAGAGGGTAGGAGTACATGATAAATTTTAAGTTATAAAAAAAAGAAAGTTACAAATTTTGACAGCTGAACTATGTTATTTGTAATATTTCTCATGAAATGAAAAGGAATGAAGATTGACTTGATAAGGATTTTAAATATTGCAATACTATTTGGGATAATCAAATCTGATCCTGACTCTGGAGAGTTTCAGAAGAGTCTAGCCAGAGTAGCTAAGTGAAGGTGAAATTAAATGACAATAAACGCAAAATAATGTACATGAAGGAAGCAAAAAAATTCACATATTCAGAGGTTGTTTTTCAGGAAAATAATTTTTACTGTGTGTAATCTCCGAAAGTATCACGTCAGTATTCAACAATGAATCAGCATGTGCACTAGGATACTTTCAGGAAAACAACAATGAATAAACGGAAAACAACAATGAATCAATAGAAAACATACTTTGTGTATTGCAACCCAGATCAGGAAATATCAGAGCCTCTTAGTGCTGGAAAGAAATAAAAAGTACTTCAAATTTCTATCTCAATGTGTGTGGGGGATTGTGTTTCTGGGCATTCTCCATCCACTACTGCAAGAAATAGTATTTTAGGCCAATGAAATATTTGGCCTGTCTTATTGTAGAATTTCTTGCATAATTTAAAAATAATTATTTTAAAAAGAGATTATTAAAAAAAGAGTTGGACTAGATTCTTGCATGATAATGGGCATGGTTCCTCTCAAGCCTGCAGAAACAAGGTGATTTACATCAGTTGAAAATTTCCCTCACCCTCCACCTTTTTTACCTTGGAGGTTACTTGCCAGCTATTGCACCTTTATGTGCTCATCATGAATTCTGTTTTATGGATTTCCTAAATTCACTCCTCTATTTCCCCTGTGGTTATAGCTATTCTATTCTCAAATAAGGAAAACTGGTTTTTTTTGTAAACTTTCCGGTAAAGTTTTCTCAAATGTATCAGAGAAATATCTCAGACAAAAATTGCTTTTATTCACAGACATTGAGAAGATAAAGTACTTGAGAAACTCCAAAAGACAGCTCTGACACTGCCAGTCCCATCTGTAGTTAGCCTGCTTGGAAAAGACACACTGAAATCAGGAGATTTTCTGAAGAATTAATTTAGGCGTTACTATCACTCATCATGTTTTTGGGTTTTTTTCCCTCCCTAAATCATAAGACATATATGTCTGACTAATTCGTTGGGGACAAAGACTGATTCTATAACAAAAGTGGGGGAGATTAAGCCAAACAACCAAGTGCTCACTTGTGGGGTCATGGAGTGTGAAGGAGACCAGAATACAACTTTGAAAAGGCACAGATGTGCATTTATTGGGTATACTCCATTTAACAGGTCACTCAGAATTTGATGAAGAATTGTGCTCTTCATGCTATCACTTCTCTTTTGACAATAAAATTTGTCAAAATGTGCTGCTGTGCTATACCTGCTGCTTTGATAAGTGTTAATCTTTACAGTGATTTTTGTGTGTTATCAGGAAACCGGAATTTTTATGTAACTTAATCCATAGTTCTGACTCAGTCTCATAGAAAGAAGTTTCTGTTGAAACTGATGCTTCATCAGTCACACTGATGAAGAATAAGATTTTCCAGCTTCAATTTCCAACTATATAGATAGCATTCAACATCCTCCTTCATCTTATCCTGCTCTTTTTCTCCTCTCCATGCTGTGTTAGGCCTTCTTTGTAATAATTGTTTCTACTGTGTTAGAGTTGCCCAACTCCCTAGATGATAGAGCTGGGTAAGGAGATGTGGCAAATTGAGTGAAAGCTGAGATTTAAGCATAGCTAGGTCTTGTCATGTTTTCTATGCCTTAATGTGGTCTCCTGCCTCCTTTCATCCTTTATGTGCTTGGGGCGCAGCTGCTGCATGACACCTGCTGCTGCAAGGGGCACGATAATTTTCAATCCCTTCATGATCTCATGCAGCCATCACTTTAAAACTGCTAGAAACTGCAATGTAAGATGAAAGTGCATTATATTTTCAGGATTATTTCACTGGATAAACTGATTCTTGGAGAGTTTAAATGACACAGCTTCATCAACAGGAAGTGCCAAGTTGGTGTTTTTAAACTTGAAAAATACAGTAAAGATTCAGATTGGTAAAACATAGTCACCAATATTTGTGATATTGCATGGTCTGTACATATTTTCTAAAGTTGCTGAACACAGCGGTTAAGGAATCTAGCTTTTCTTTTCTTTTTTTTTTTTTTTTTAAATCATGTCTTTTGTGCACCTCTTATATGTTTGTCCCCGGACCTTAATGTCAATAACACCAAGAACATTGTTTCTACAATGCTTATGTATCAATGAAACCCAAGAATCCAGGAATTTTAAAAAATACTAATGCAGGTCAGGGACTTCAAGCAGAATCTGGCTTGGGGATTGGTGTGTGATATAATTTTTATTTTGACTTCGAATAAATAATGTAATGGCACAGCGCTGTTGCCATTGTGTTTTCCTAATCTGCAGCAGGCAAATGCTACCACAAGATACTATTTCTCTCATTAAAGGGCAATTATTCAAATCAGAGAATCTGTCTCTTGTGCTTTCAGAATGCCCCAGGGTGGAAATTCCTGATGAGAATTGTACAGATGCTCAATGAGAGGAAAATCAGAAACATACTCTATATTTTTGGAGCTAGGCCAAACTATTTATGTTCTTCTGAACTGGGACTGAGATTACTGGTGCTGTTGTACAAGTATTCACTCAGAGGGTGGTTTATATATAATATACGGCATAATTTCTAGGCTATTGCTGCCAACTGGGGAGTCTTCCAAAGAATTACATCTCAGATACTGAATTTCATTTGAATAGGTTGCATTTCCCTGTTATTTCCCAATACATCCATATTCCATCTTGCCTTTTTAATTAGTGAATATATTGACTGTATATTGACTGTATTATTATAATTGCCTCTACCAGTCTGCATGCTTATAAATGTGGAAAAATTATTTCCATCATCTCTCCCTAATTGTAGAAGCCTGTGTTTATTGCAATTACTACTGAGTGCTGGAAAATGGTTTGCCTAATCCTGAGTCTTAGCCTCTGTCATATGTATGTTAGATACACCCTATTCTTTATCTCTACCTCACTTAGATTTTGATCTTTTTGTTAATGTTTGTTGTGACAGTAACAAGTTTCAAGATTCCTGTGTTTTTCTCCTATGAAAATATAAATATCCCTAGATATTTTTTTTTAATTGTCCACTTATCTAGATTGGCTTCTGATACAACATGAAATGCGAAGGACATTATCAGTAATGATGAGTTTGTCTCATCATCTGACATCATCAAGCTCTAATATGTTTAATAACAATTAATATTTATGGCCATAAATTAAAACACAAGAAGTTTCACCTCAGGATGGTGAAGTATTTCTTTACATTGTGTGTGGCAGAGCCCTGGAACAGGATGCCTAGGGAGGTCATGGAGTGTTTCTCTCTGGAGACATTCAAAACCCACCTAGATGTGTTCCTGTGTAAGCTGTTTCGGGTGACTGCTTTGCTTGGCATGGAGGTAGGTTTGATGATCTCCAGAGATCCCTTCCAGCCCTAACAGATCTGTGCTTTGGTGAATTAAACTCACAGTGTTTTCTGAAATAAATTTATTATAATTAAGCACCCATTTTATAAATGTGCTAGGAACATGGGTTTTATATTAATTTTGAAGATGGAAAAATTAAGGATAGCTCTTATTTGCCTAAATGTCATAAGTTTCACATTTGTAAAGGACAAACCAGTGCTCATCAGGGTTTTCTTAGTGATCTGTACTTCTATGTATTACTCTTACTTTTCAGCCGGATTGTATTTCTGAAATAATTTTGTTCTCTGCTCCACATTAAAATTGCCAGAATGGATCAAAAAAAAGGCTTATTACTGTTTTCATATTGAGATTATATTGTTCAGAGCTAGAAACTGGCTGTACATCTGATTAAAATGTCAGCATTCTGATTATCTTCCTGTTATTTCCCATTACTTTTGTAAACATCTTTCCTATGAATTTTTCCAGAGTAAAGGGTAAGTTCTCAGAAAGAATGAATAACATTCTCTTTTTTTTTCATTTATTTTCAATACTTTAGCTCCTTTGAGCTTCAAAACAAATCTAACATAAAAGTTCCTTTTCCTCTTTTGTCACCATCACTCATGGCAGTTAATGTGGCAATTGAAAAAAGTTATTGCTTACATACAGATCCAAATTGTCAGAGGCAAATGATGCAATCAGTACCTAATTTTTATTTCTTAATATAATGAGCTCTTTATTTTCTTGGTCTGGAAAATTCAAACACAGCTATTTTGTGTTTCATAGTGGCTCATAATTTAAGACCTGTAGCCTTTTGCTAAAAGTTTTAGCTTCAAATGGATTATAATTACTCATGTAATTTTGGAATTAAGTAAAAGCTGGATAACATCTCAGTCCTGTGTCACCACCTGACCTTCTTGGGGGAATTGAGAGAGAATAACAATATCAAATCTGTTACCTGTTGTTTTATTGTACTTGAATATATCTTTATTCCTTAAAAGCTGTAAAAGATGAACAACCACAATCAGAGGAACACCTTGGAAAAATATAAGACTTAAAAAAATTGGTAGAGAAGGGGAAGATGAAGCTGGCAGGGCTTTATTCTGATCTTGAAAATTTTGTCCTAAATGGATAAGCAATGGAAATAAAAAATTAAACAAAAATATATTTGTTTTTCTGTATATATTTTTTGACTTTTGAAAAAAAAAAAAAAAACAGTAGAACAACCCTCTTTACATTATTTTAAGAAAATTTGCTTTGAAAATATAATGTTCACTGACACACAAACCATCTTTATATGTAAAATAAATATATTAAAATTTGAATCATTAGATTATTTTGATTTATATGTTAATATATTTAAATATATTAGAAAGTTGTGGAAAGGAATATTTGAGATATTAGGTGACTTTTCACTGTAACTGAGGAATTTCGGTAATTAGAAATCAAAAAGTCTAACATCTTGAATAAATAGTTTTAATGAAGAATTGAAATACTAAATCATTTGATAAAGCAGAATAGATAGTGTTTGGCATTAAAAAAAATCATCAACAAGGGTTGCCTTTTCCAGTGGGTATTCACCCATATGAAGAGATTGAATTTTCTAAAAATTTTATAGCCAGCTTTTTAGTCATTCAGAATTTAGGGTAATTTCTCTCAATAATCTTTCTTAGCCTTCCATAAATGTGTAAATCCAAAAATTCCATAAAATATATGATTGAAGTAGACATATATAGTTAGAGGTAAGCAGAAAAACTTATACTAATACAAAGTTTTCTCATACTTTTGTTATTTCTGAACAAACCTCAGTTTTTGTTTCTGTGAGCCCAGCACCTTCAGGGAGATATCACAAATTTACTGGGTGCTCCTGTTATTTCCATTCTGTGTGTAGATTTGTGGGGTAATGTTGCATAGAAAGGAGTAAACCACATTACTTTCTAAATTAGATCTATAAGGTTGATTTTGTCTCTGATAATGGTGGGGTTTCTACAGTAACAGGCTTTTTGATTTAAAAAAATGCCAGATTTAATACACTTCTTAAAGAACTGCAATTCACAAAATGAGGGAATTTCTGAATTATGTTTTATGTGAGATCTTAACTTTTTGAGTTGATCCTTTTCAGCTCTTTTCAGAAGGACAAATTTAGACTGTCAGTTATTTCTATTTTTTTCTCATTCTCCCTTTGTGATGTTTTATGCCTTGCTGGAATTTGTGCATTTGGTGGAAGGTTTCCTAACTAATCCTTAAGCTACTTTTTTTTCCCCTTAATATAACAGTTTTGACTTGGTCATTGAAATTAATCACAAAATATGCAAAAAGCCCAAAGCATTTCAGTTCATTTTATAAAAAAATACCAAATTTCTCACAGGTCTGCAGATCCCAGTTTGAAAGAGTAAGCCTCCAGAAGATACAGATCCAAGTTCAACAGAAAACTAAATAAGATAATTTGTGTAGGATGTGCAGTTAAAAATGCACAAAAAAGCACTCTTTGATAAATTTACACTGAAAAAGTCTACAGGGCTCATTCACTGATCTCTTTGAACTTGCAGTCAAAATTTCATAGAATTTAGTTCCACTGATTTGTATTTTGCCCAAGAATCTGTAGCTATCAGAGAAAGTACGCTCTGCTTGTCTTCAGTATCCTATTCAACCTTTAAGAACATATTTTCAATATTTTTCAAAGTGATTGAGAGAAGGATTAGAGAAATTTTTGAAGGCAAACATTCCCCTCAGCATCCAGGCCTATTTATGGATTTGAATCCATATTATGACAATATTATTCCTTTGCTTCTCTTTGGTGAGGTTTTTATGTCTTGACTGTTACTTTATTGCACTTTACAAGTGTGGTGGCAAATGTGCAGCAGAGCTTCAGAGCACTAAATTTACTAAAATTCTCTCTTGCAGGATTTCCAGTCCAGTTTTTGGTGTAGGCTCAGTTTTGGCTTAAAACCGTGTATCTTCAATTGGAAGAAGAATTGACCTTTTTTTTTTATTTTTATTTCCATGTGCTGCTGTTGTATCAGCAGACATAAAGTATTCTTGTTGATGAAGATGAACGTAAGACCAGACGACAGAATTTTTCTGGGTTAAGGTCACAGTGTTTTCACCATCTTAACAATTCTGTGCATGAGGAGCCACTTCAAGAAGATTTTATCATTACTTAGAAGGGAACTTGAAGAGCTTCACATTGCCTCTGAGGATCTCTCATAGAACTGTACCTTAGATGTCATCCATCCCAAAGGGCAAGTGAACCTCACAATTAAAAGTCACATAGTTCTGAAGTGTCTTTCTGGGGATCTTCTCTCAACAGACAGTTTTCTCCTAGAGAGCTTCTCAACACCTGGGTTCTGAGAGATTCTGGAGTCTCTTGAGATGCCTGTCATAACTTTGTAAAGCTTTTCCTTTTTCCTCGCCCCCTCCCCCCCCCCCCTTAAATAGAAAGAAGACAGCTTTAGNGAAAGAAGGAAGACAGCTTTAGGCAAAGGGTAAATGACCAAGAATTGTCATCTGGGCAAGACTACTTTGCTCTCACACCTTCTAACAGCAGGGATTTGCTATTTCTTCCTGTGCTTTCTCAACTGTGTAGAAAGCAAGCTCCTTACTCACAGTTCATTTTATAACTTTCTCTCCATTTTTATGCTTTGAGTTCTCACCAGAACTTTTTGTAGGTCTCGAATCAGTTGTAGAAGTCCTATATTCAAGTTATGAATATTCTCCTTTGCATTCAGCTGTCTTTGCTGATTGTTAGTATCTATTTTCTTCTGAAAATATTGTACACTTTTACAAGTAAAGTAAATCCTTACACATATACTTTTTAATCTGCCTGCAATTAAAACTAAAGAAGGAAATCCTGAGGGAGGAAAATTGAAGTGCCTATGATATTTATGTCCCCCCAAATTTTTGTCTAGAAAAAAAAAATAGGAACAGAAGAGTTTTTGAGGGATCCTTCTTAGTTTAAAGTCACTAGGAAATGGGAAAAAAACCCCACATTCTGATTGTGTTGTATACAATACGCAACACATGAGTTTTCTCACACATGTACGTATAAAAGGGATAAAATCTTTACTTTTAGTACTCTGACCAGCCCAAACCATTATTACATTATAGGTTGACCTTGTCTGATTAATAAACATTATTTCCTTGATTTACAGTCCAAGCTGGTAAATTCATTCTTGGTTTATCTATGTTCTTGTTACATTAAGAATTTAAACTGCAACCTATTCTGTGGTCTGAGTTTAACCAAGGATTTGTTAATCTGAATAAAAATGTTGTTTACAGACAAATCTGTATTAATTAGGTCAGAATGAATACAATTTGGTGGTGCCCTCTTTGTCAGTGGGATGAATTTAAGTAGCTGTTCTCCCTCACTGCCCTTTCTCTGTGGTAGCTGATCAGACCACAGCTGTAGCAAATGTTTCTCCCTGTGTCAGACGTCTCTCACAGCACAATCAATACATTTCATGGTGTGTTTAGCTCAGACAATGTTCAGTTATTAGGGTGAAAAGGAGAAAGTATTCATGAATCTGAAATGCTTTCCATGTCTAAGAGAAGACTGGTGATAACCAAAACCTTTTGCCTCACACAGTTCCCTTCACTGTGTCCCCCGTTTCTTTCTGGTTCAGTCTTTGGGTGTTTGTTTTCTTGTTGATTTCTCTGCTGAATAGCTATTTGTCTTCTCAGTGTTTTAAAAAAAAATAAATCTGAGATCTTTTTTTGATGTGTTTGTCTTCACTTAAGTCTACACTGTAGCATTATAGTGGTGCTTAAGATGTATGTAAACAAGCACAGTTGCATCTGTGTTCATCTGTACAGTGGGAAAAAACCTCTAAATAAAGCCATAACCGGGTGCAGCTTAGTTAAAAAAAAAAAAAATAAAAAAGAAAAAGTGTAGTGAGTTTTCATAAATTCTCTCTCTTGGAGGCACGATAATGATAGACAGTATTCAAGGGATCAGTCCCTCAGATCTATGCTAGTACGTTTAATGACAATAATAACGTGGTTACCATTTGAAGCAGTGGGGTGGTCTCCAGCACTGTGCTGGTTTTGCAATTGAAGAGACCAACATTTATCTTGTAAAGCAAATGGGTCTTGATTGCTCCTTCTCAGAGCAGATAACCATGAAAAATAGTCCTTGTGAGAACTGTATCTTTATGCCTATAAATTCCAGAATACTTTAAATGTGCAAGTGAACTTAAAATGGACTGCTTTGAATGGAAAAGAGTTAAGTTTAAACTACATTTTTTTTTTTAATATTTAGTTCCTGTTTTCCTTTTTGGCTTTTAACTGTGTGCCAAAGAACCCCACATTTGCAACACGTAAATCCAGTCTTCAGGTATTCTGTACTGTTCAGTATGTAATACATTGCTAAGAGCATGCAAGGGAAGACTGCATATATATATTTGTCATCTCTAGCACAAAGAGTCTATGCATTCTGTATAACTGAGATGTAGGGTAGGTTGCTCTCTCCTATTTTGAGGGTATAAACTGTGGAAATAGTTTCTTTCCAAACATGAAAAAGCTACAAATTAAAAAGGAAAATATGGAAGCTTGGAAGAAATTATTTTTAGAAAACAATGCTGTATTCTCAAAAAGCCTTTCTTACAGAGGAGAAAAAAAAAGAGTGCTAAGAGATAAAACCACAACACAGAAGAGTATCTGAAATGAAATATAGAAATGAGAACATAGAGCTCTAATATTGGACTTTAAATTAGTCACCATGGAAGTCAGCATCAGTATATAAGGAGAATTTAAATTCATGCTAGCAGAACAAATCTTCTGTGACAGAGGACATAAAAATTCTGCTTGTGCTTTCTGTAGATCTTTACTTTTTTTTTTACTGTGAACTTATGACAGAAACAGACGTTCAATAAAGAATTCAATCTTATATTTTAACAGTATAAATTGACAAAAGATAAATGAAACCAATTTACTACGTATTGGATTCATTCAGCTTAGTTACAACCAGTGGTGAGTGTCATCAGCTAGACTTGAAGTGCTATTTCTATACATAGGAAAACAAGGATCTAAAAGACCTTGGTCATACTCTTTACTCCCAGCTATTGCTGTCATTCACAGTTATACTTTCAAAAAAT
>VYXD01002344.1:606251-738216 GCA_013397195.1 Hylia prasina
AGGTGTATTCCTTTTCCTTACCATACTTATGACTAGAAAACTTCTAAGATTCAGCTGGAATGCATTCAGATTCACTTCATAACAGTGTGTTCTTCTCTTAAAGGCTTTCTTTGATTTTCCTTCCTTGGTGTTGCAGAAAGCCACAGCTTTCCTGTCAGACCTTGTTTACCTAGGCCATAATTATTCAAATTCCAACTGTATTTTCTTCTCCTGCATGTTTTCCTGGCAGGTTTAGGAGGTTCATTTCAACCTTTCACAGGCATCAGTGACAGTGATGTGTGACCGGTGATGCATTCATCCTGCTCTGTCTGACTGGAAAGCATGAGGACATGCTGGCCTTCAACAAAGTGCATTACCAGTGGCAAGGAAAGCCTGTGAGACAGGTCTTGCACACTGGATAGCCTCTGTGACTTGAAAGATCCCAAATTGTGGGCTGTGAAAACCACTTCGGAGTGAAAACCACTCAATCTTTCATGTCTTGAGTGTCATGTTGATCTTTTGATATTGTATTTTCACTTTAAAAATTCAACTGAACATTTTGCAGAGGCAGTGAGTTGTTGCAAACAAACTGTATTATAATCTTAGTGTGAATTTATTGCATTGATTTCTTCTATTAATAGTACATATGAAATAGTGCCCCCCAAAGAACAACAAAACAATATAATAGCTCAATGACTTAAAGAGCAACTGAGTATTTCTTTAAATGCTTAGTTTTTGGTCAATAGTTCAATCTAATGTAAAAATCACTATTTTTTTTTTCTCCTGCAGGGATTAAATTAGGTCCATTTGGTCTTTAAAAATCAATTACTACACTTTTACTCATTATTCTGTACAAAAACTGAGTATCTTAACTTCATGGTTGCCTAAAAGACCAATGGATATATATTTTTAATATAAGAAAGTTTGAAGTACATGCATTTGCTCGGAAGTCTGGACATCACAGTGGGAAGATGAAAGGGCATGAAAGAATCCAGAATTATATGAGCTACAAACTGTACAGAGAATATTGTACCTTGAAATATTGTTCTAAGTAACGTGTCACTGTCCTTTGACGTAAGTAAAAAAGAGCATCACTAAAAAATAACTATGTCATTTCTAAAATGACATTTTTTCTGTCTGACATTTTGACATGTTGGTGAAGTAATTCTCCCTTTACCCTTTAAGTGCCCTTAGCTTAATTTCGCCTTGAAAGTAGTATTGGCATAGCAACTCTTTTAAAGAAAGCATCAAAGTTTCCAGTCTTTCTGTAGTTTAAAGGTTAATTATGCACACTGCCCATGCCTGCAAGCCACCAGGCTTTGTATGCTATTCTTGTGTAAAGCTGAAAAGTACTGTTGAAAGAAGATATATATTTTAAAATCAAACCTGTGAAGTCTCCCTTTTCCAGTCAAACAGCCTGCACTGTCAGTTTAGCTAACCTTTGTTTGCCTGTCACTGTGTTCCCATGATTAAATGTGAAGATTATAATCATTAACCGTGCTGGGGGTTCACTGTGGGTGGAATTTTGATGGGTGGATGACATTCTGTTTATACGATGAAGTCAAAATCAGACTTCATCTCTTCCAGCTCAACACCCGGAGGTCTCTAGGTTAGCTACCATAGCCTAGATGCAGGCGTGTCACCTGACTTTAATATTAAATACTGCATCCGTGGCAGATTGGAAGGTATTTTACTATAGTCTTTAATCTTTGTCTTTCCTTTTAACTGGAATAATCTAGTGGACATACATGAATTTGATTTGACCTAGAGATGAACTGGTGTAAAAAAACCAATAATAATAATAATAATAAAGGGAGAGACAGAGAGGCAAAGAAGAAGCTCTTGTTTAATGTACAGAAAAACAGAATTGTTTTAGGTCTTTCACCATTTTTTTTTCCTTTTTCCTTTTTTATTCCCTTTAGGTTAGCAAAAGTTTTAAATTTTAATTTCCCTTTTCAGCTCAGTCTTGCACTTTTTTCTTTAATAATCCTATTGATGGCAAAGGAAAGTAATGAGGTTTGAAAGTTTTTATTAGCATAAGAGCTCTTCAAAACATAAATCTGAAAATAACATTTCTGAAAATGCTATTGTAATTTTAATTACAATTACACTTCATTAATATTAGTTTACTTTCAAAGATGTCAAGTATTCCTAATATTTGAATTAACATTACACGGAAAGAAGACTGAAATCCTTTCACTATTATTCACATAGTAATAGGAGAAAAAAAGCCATATTAATGACTTGTTTAATGCACCTGTTTATCATATGATGTGACATCAATTGTAAAGCAGCAACACATACTATGTTCACTTTAAATATTTTATCTGTGATGATGTAGCCAGTTAGCCAGTAGAGATTTCACAGAAAATCATTAAAATTTAACTGCATGCAGGTGAACAGCAAACTCTCCTAAACTTTATGAGATCCACTAGCTCAGTCAATTAATATTACAGAAAAAAAAGAAAAAAGAAAAATTTATTTATTGGGCAATTCCTTGAATTTCTCATTAGCTTGCACCATCTTTTTCTCATTAGCTTGCATTATCTTTTTCTCATTTACTGTCAAGCTTCAGTATCAGATAAACACATTTCTGAATTACATTGCACCTAGATCTCAGCATCTTTCACATGTGTGCCCCAATCTCAATTTTCCTAACTTCAGTGTGAAAATATTAAAGTGACTAGAATTTGAAAGGAAATTCTGGCAGGTATCACAGGTAAGGCTCAAATGGCAAGTGACTTTTTCTGTCTTTAACAAGTGAATCTTAGAGGGCTAAAGGACTTGTTCATCACCACTTGAACCTCTGATGAACTCTGATCTTGCCTTTAGCCATGCAGACTCCTTCTCATCACCTTTAAACTCATGTTTAAACTCGGTCAGAATGGGGTTGTGCAGAAACAGCTTCAAAGATTTTTTGCTGCTGTTTTCCAAGAAATTTAGGCAATCCAATATTTCATAATGTTATTTAGCTAAGTGTCTCAGAGAAGTGAATAATAAGTGAATAATCTTAGGAAACCTAAACCATTAATTTCAGTTTGTCTTTTTTTTTTTTTTTTTTTTTTTTTTTTAATTTTCCTTTAGATCTTTACTTCTNNNNTAATTTGACTTGAAATCTTTCATTCTAAATGCCTTCAGACATTTGGTTACTTTCATGGTTTTTCACACTTGAAACAGTGTCTGTGTTGGTCAAGTCACTACTCTTACATTGCATATTGAAGTGCGTGTTGAAAATGCACTTTTATCTTAACTTTTTAATAAAATTATTCAATGCATAGAAATCACATCTTTCACAGAGATTTTTTCCTTTTGGAGGGCATCTTGAAATATTCTCTATTTGCAGTCAAACCAGTGTGGAAGGATTAATTTCACTGTGCAGTATAATTTCAATATGAAAGTGTAGTTGTGCTAACTCAGTGAATAGAAGTGGCTCTCTTAATAGGAACAGAGTACCTTCCTGTATGAGTATGCTGTGCACATGGATATGCATTGATTCTAACATATATGGAAGACATGAGTAGTAAATGCCTATGAAGCCTTTTTCCCTAAAGTCCCATGCTGTCCACAGCATAGCAAGTTATACCATTTTCTAATAAGTACATATACTGTAGGAAGAATATTGTTGGAAAC
Organism: Hylia prasina; assembly: GCA_013397195.1. Taxonomy (NCBI): domain Eukaryota; kingdom Metazoa; phylum Chordata; class Aves; order Passeriformes; family Sylviidae; genus Hylia; species Hylia prasina. The sequence goes on from VYXD01002344.1 coordinate 609,861, forward strand.
AGTGAATAATGGAAATCTCATCCGAAGATTTCATTATGACTATTAAATATTTTTATGAGGATGCATTACATTAAATCTGTGTGTTTGTGTAGAACATTTCTAATAGAAATGTCATCCAAAGGAAAAATAGAAGAAACCTGGTCAACATTTTCCATTCAATTAAAGGTAATGTTGTAATTATTTCTTCCATTAATTGGACATGATTCAAAATATAGTGATTTCTAATGTGTATAATGGTTGTAAAATGTTGACAGTTGGAGAATATCTCATTGACATAAAAAAGATTAAGGTAACAGTTTGGAGGCTGTTAAGCTATTAATGATAATGAGTACAAGAAATGTGTAACAAGCAAAGGTGGAATCCCATTTAGCTGTCTTCACAATGGGTTTCCATAAAGTAGATTGAAGGCAAAGAAGTTGTTCTGAATTTGACTGCATGAATTTAGTATCAAGGATAGATAAGTCTCAGTTGATACTTAATTATTTAAAACCTTCATATAAATAATTATTGTTGAAATTGAAAACATGTGCACATGAGACCAGGATATAAATAAATTTAACATATCAGAACATATTTTGAAGCCAGCAGTTCAGGGATAAGCTCTTTACTTTTCTTCCGTCCCCCCATCCCTTCTCCCTGAAGTCTTTTTAATGAATTGATGCTGAAATAAAATAAAAATTACACTATGAACTTCATTCCACCATAGTATTTGAAGCCTGATCCTGCTTCAGCCAATGAAAAACATTGTACTGGTCTCCCATAACTAACATTAGATACAAAATCTTAAAGACATTCAAGAAGTCCTCTGCATTTCCAGACTGCTGAAAGATCAGATTATTAGTCAACATTGTGACTCTGTGCATCTATGTGACCTTCCTTTTCTGTTTATTTTGAAATCCAATAATTATTTTGACTCTTTGATCACCTGCACTGTTTTAGCATGATGAAACTGCTGCACAATATTGCAACATAAAATGCTGCTGTCAAAAAGCATGTAACTAATTATCCTGCCACTTGCACATGCATTGAAGTTATAGAAGGCGCAACTGTGGCTCATAGCTAATTTGTTTTATGGCTTGAAATAGATGCTTAATACAATGGGCCCATTGAATAAAGTAAATTAAAATATTACAGAATAACATTTTTCAGAGTAATATGACTTTTTTGCACTTGCTTGTCATAATAAATACTTGACCACGTGGTAAGAGTTTATTTGGACCTTTACTTAAATCTTCGTATAAGAGTATATATACACAAAGTCTAGTTTTACTAGGGAAGTTAAAGAATTTCAGAACAAAATTGATATTCAGCAAATTAAATTCAGTGTGTCTATCCAGCACAAGGGTTCATAATGTAAAAATTGTTCAATCTGTTGCAGAAGAGAAAGTAAAGCGTCATAATTCAAATATATGGCTAAAACCTTTCTCCTACACGCACATTTAGTAAAAACTCTATATTGAATATATGAAAACTGGATTTCTAGACTCATTATGGAATATTTAAAAATTATTAACTTGCGAAAACTTGCATAATTCATCTGTTGCCCATACTATTTATGAAGAGAGAACACTAGTCAGTTTTGCTACCAATATATATTTTTGTAAGAATAAGTTCTTAAAATAAAAAAGAAAAAAAGTTCCTCCACTGCAAGTCAAGAGATGAAATGAGTATTTTCCTTGTGGAGGTTTTCTTTGACTGGTCTCTTGCCTCTAGTGAAAAGCAATTTACTTATTTACTGGCAAAATCCACTACACTTGAAACTATATTAGAGTGACGAGACTAGTTTTCCTTGCTTGATGAGAAGCTTTGAACAAATTGGCTTCATTCTGGCTTTCAGTAACGCAGAATTTTCATGCTGCCAACAGGAGATTCCTGCCAAGTTGAGAAGCAGCTGTTTGAGTTGGTAAGGTAGCCCTCATAGAACATAGACGCACCAAATGAATAACAGGAAAAAATGTAAAGAGGGAATAGAAAAGCTTTCAGATGAAATAGAACAATACAGTGCAGTCAAGATAAAAGAAATAAAGGCTAAGAAAAAAGGTTAAATAAATTAAAGAGAAATAAACCCTTTAAATTTCTGTCAATTTCTGTATAATTTCATTTGCATTTATTGAATAGTTGAACTTTATTGTATTGATCTTTCTTCCTGTTGTGGAAGTGCTTTTTTGATTAATCCATGCTTAATGCTGTTTCCATTTTCCTGAAAACAAAACTTGCTTTATTCTGGATTAAAGAAAGAAAAAAAAATAAATAAATGGAGTCTCTCTTCACGGATACCATGGAAAAGGTACCAAAGGACAGCGTGTAAGAATCTACTTCAATCAATGCCATTAAACTGAGGGCACTTCCACAGTGTGCATCAAACCTGCATTCACTCTGGCTTTGAGCACCTCTCACCTTCCCTGCCTCCACTGCTGTGGAGTCAGCACTTTCCATCAGGTGACTGGGATGCACTTGAACAGTGCAGCAGATTTTGACCTGTCTGTACGAACTGTTAAGTCTACATTGGCCCCAGTCCTGTCTTCTGTATGGGACTAAAAGCCTATCAGTTTCTTCTAGAAATATAAAACTCTCCCCCCACACCTCTCCCTTTCATTATTTTCATTATTTTGGACCATTTTTGGATAATTTACTCATACTTTTGAGCAATGTTTAAGTTGAGGTGAACAGCTTGTGCAAGTATTATTAGGAATGAACCCTATATAAAGAGGTAATGACTAGAAATAAATTTCTAATTTGAATATAGAAAGTATACCAAGATTTTGGCCTGCTCAAACGTCCTTTGAAGCCTGAAGAGCTTACAAAACTGTGTACACCATAAATCATTATTCAATACTCAAAATCTGAACCCATTTAAGCAAAGGTTCTTCTTATACCAGATATGCATTGTCAATGAGATGATGGACGGAGTTGAAATGTCTGAATGTCTATGGCTAGCTCAGTAAAAACTTTGCCATAATGCAATGTGGTGAGTATGGAGGTCAATACACCTGAATGTGTAAATGTGTATAGAAACAAAAAATGATGTATTTTTTAAGGAATTAAACCTTACTGTAGGTCTATGGTTACATCTGCACTATAACAATGATGACTGCAATAGATCACAGATATATTCAAGCTAGGTTTAAGCTAGTTAACTTGAGTACCAGTATCAGTTACTCACGGCAGCCAAAGGAAATATATTTTGTATCTTGGATGAGTCTTGCAGTGACTCAGCGCCTGCAGCATTGGCGCGTAGCTCTCATTTCAGAGACTGAGCAGTCCCAGGCATGTTATCCAAAAACCTTTTCCTAGAAGGATTAAGAGGGTTTCAGATGAAATGTACCGGGAGTGATAAAAACTAAGCAAATGACCAACAACTGATGTTTCTAAAGTGTATGGAGATGCAGAAGGTAGGATATGTTTCATATACTAATAAAAATTCTATATTTGTAAAATTACTGGTATTTATTCATTTTTCACGGCCCAACTGCAATAATATAGAAAGAGTAGCAAACAGGTTCAAATACAGGAAATAAATCAAGGAATTCATTGCCAAATTCAATCAAGACCAATGACTTAAAGGACTGAAAATTAAGTAGAAGTCTTAAGTGCAAGAAAAAATGCTCAGTAACATAAGGTCTTGGAACTCACTATATCTTGGGCGCTGATCATTGGCTCAGGATAGCAGATATTGCTAGCCAGTGACCTTAATTAGTCAACACTTTTACTTTTTTATAAATTAAAAGTGATAATAGATGTCATTTTAATGTTTTTATAATACAATCTGTCTTTGAGAATAGTGATAGAGAAATGTGTTATCCTCTTCCCTTGATGCATTCATCACTAAACTTCTTATTAAATAGACCTATAAATTGTATTTTACTGTGGAGTCAGTTGCAAACAGTAAATAGATTTTAAAAAAGTATTCTTAAAGCCAAGGGAAAAAAAAAATGTGCGTGGCTTGAGAGAGAAGGAAAAGCTCAAGCAGGCCAATAGGACCCTGAAACAATGGAATCATCAACATTGCTTTAGACAACAGTCTAATTCAATGTGTCAGGCCATAATCAGCTCCGTTTCACAGTGCCTTGCTCCATAAAAGCAGATTTGTTTAACCACAGCCTCTATTTCAGCTTGACTGAGAATGAAGAATAACCAATGAAGCCAGGCATATCTCACGGGTTATGTTATGGGCAAATAGTGAATCCATCATTTGCTGAAGAGGCAGAGAAAAAGTGACAGGCTCATTCATGCCTTAGAGTCATTTTTAGGCCTATTGAAAATTTTAATCTGTGCACTTTGGATGAACTTCCCCACTTCTTAATTTAGTACATGTAGCCATGTGATAAAGTCTGTCTGCCTCAGATAGGGCAGACTTACTTCTCTAGGACATCAGCTCCGCCAAGCAGTATTCTATGGATTCAGCCTTGCTGCCTTGAACTTTACACAGACACATAAGCCCCATTTACAGGAGGACTCTAGACTTAATTAAATGCTGAAATCACATATGCCCAAGGGCTAACATAACACCGTTCCGGAAATATTTTTAATTTAGCATTAAAGATAATGTACATTTTTAAGATATATTTTCCTTAAAAAATGCACATCTATACTTAACAGCATGATTCTTCTCTCGCTTTTCTCTGTATAATATAAAAGGTGTTAAAAAAAAGGAAAAGGAAACAAGGTAATAAAAATAATAAAAAACTCTTAAAAAGTGTTGCAAATCAGCAAATTCAAGGAAATTGCTTATTTAGAAAGTATATGCGGCTGTCAAATAAATTAAATTGTTATTAAAAATGGTGACAGGTCAGATAAATGAGGTAAAGCAGCAGCTCAGATAAATGAGGTAAAAGCATTGGCTCATTTCTGCTAAAAGATTTCATGTTTGCCTCTCAGTTCCATAGATTGTGCTGCTCTGTGCATTTGCTGTGCATGACAGATATGTTTGAAACACTGGAAGTACTGAGGTACAATGTGTATAAACGCTTGACCTAAACTTGACAGTCCCGATTAATAATATCAAGTTTGGAAAATGGCAGCATTTACAGCACTCACGCACACCCTGGCACTAGATTTTACCCTTTGCAAAATCCGTAAAATGACATGTGAGTTAATTTCCTAATGCCCAGAGTGAACGAAGAACCATTCTGCTGAAATAGATTTGTTTTAAAAACATTTTCACGTGAAATAGAGTAAATGCAGTGTCTTACATTCATTTCATTGACATCCCTGGGCTACAATATATTCAAGATGGCTGCACTTCAGTGAAACATGCAATTTGATGGCTCACGGGTTTATTGTGAACCTTGGGAAAGAGCAAATCACTCTGATGTTAAAATTCAAGAAGAAACAAAGCTACTTACATTTTGCAGGTAGTAGAACCTTGAAAATTGCGGGTGGCTTTGTTTTCCTTTGTGCTTTTGTGGCCACGTTAGAAGTGAACAACTTGCCAAATGTTAGGTCTACATCACTTCATTTTCTTCCCTCTTCTGCCTAACCTCCCATTTCCAGACCTTTGAATTGAAGATTAAGAGGTAAAGAGACAACTCAGTCTCAGGACTGTGTATGGAGAGAAATGATAATCAGCCTTGTTTGTTCCAAACTTCAGATTTAAATGTAGAACAAAGCAATTTGAACATACTCTAAGCCAGCATTTGCCTGATTAAACAGTAAAAAGTTCAAGGGGTGAGGAAGACCAGAGACACCAGTGAATGAAATTACTATAGTGAAACAAAACATTACAAAATTAGGGCAAAGCATGTCCAGTCTCATAAATCTTATTAGAGGTTTCTTAAAAAGCACTTGAGCAGTGGAAAAAACTAGGTATTAATTTTTGAGAGTATTTAATTTATCTTTTTTTGTTTAAAACAAATAAATATAATGGGTATAATGGGGATATTAAGAGTACTGTCAACCAGCATAATATATACAACATATTAATGAAAGAATGAGATTTGTTTCTTTTGCACACATTATCTGTGTGTATTTTTATATTATAGAGTTTAAATCTTATTTGGCGCCTTTAAAATCTAACACATTTAAAGTTATTAATTTTACAGATATACTTTTGAGATAATTTTGCATAAAATCAAGAACAGACTTTCAGAAGCTGATAGAAGCTACATTAATTCTTTTTGCATTCTAAAAATGTTACCTAAAATATGTACTTTGTTATTTGGAGCTATGGATTTTTCTCATATTCTACCTCACGTTATTAGGTAAGAGAATAGAATACATCTTGAATAATGCTTGAAATGGCAATGTCCTTCTATTTTCTATGATATAGATAAAAAGTTTCACAGGATTCAAAAACCTTTATGTTAAGAATGAAGGTCTCATTTCTGCATGCACAGGCTGAACAAGGGAATACAGAAAACCTGCAGAAAAGCTTAATCAAAATTACTTCAGCATTTTGTTAGGTTTCTGAAATATCAACATTACACACCAGCATAAAATGCCATGCACATAACCATAAAAAAAATCACTTCTCTTTCATTGCAATTTGATCCAACTACATTATGCATTAAGAACAGAATTTTTAAAAATGGGTATTAAACTGTATTAAAACCTCTGAAATCACATATTTGTACACAGATGGTAGCTAGCAATAGGAAATCTTGGATCAGACAATTTTTTCTATGCCAGGACTGTGTCATGGCCACCACTCTTCAGACAAGAAGTAACTCTCAAGTCTGGCTCTCTGAAACTGTTCTCAAAACTCTGCTAGCTTGACATGTTCCTGCTGTGAATGTGTGTATCTCCAAGAGTTTCAAAGCTGAGAATAATTTGTCAGGTTGAATTCTTGCCCTCACATCTTCCTGTTTGACTTCTATTCAGCTCTGAAGAGCTATGTGTAGCACAGACTAAAATAAGAAAAAGAAACTTAAAATGTCCAATATCTGTTAGCATTGTGCATTGTGTGTTATTAAATCTGCTTTCATAAAATTTAAATTTTATATTTTATTTCTATTTTAAATATTATTCTGAAAACAGGAAATTACCCAAAAATTATGATTGGGTGAACAGTGACTATTGATATATTGATAAAAGAGATATTCTTTTATTTTTGTTCAAAAATACTACAATCATAGTATTTTATACTTTCTTTTATAATGTATTGAATTTATATTTTTCTGTCCTAGATTTCTAATACTAAGATACTGTTCACAGTGTAATTTTTTTTGTTTGTGTATTTATTACGAGAAAGAACAATTTTTATGGTCTTGATGAATTTTACAATCTAACAGATTTTTAGTATATTTCAATGAATCAGAATAATTTTGGTTTTCAGATTTACAAAATTACTCAGAGTTTTGTATGATATGATTATATTACTTGTTCTTTTTTATATACTTATCTGGTTTAGTGATCAAATTGGGGCTTTAGTTTTAACAAGAAATGGATTACTGAAAGGATTTCTAATACTTATGTATCTGGACATGAAATAGGGATTTCAAATGCAAATCTCTCAGATCAGACCAGTTTAGATTATAATATTTTGACTTTTTGATTCTTGCACAAGGATTCACAAAGAAAGAGTTATTCAAATTATTGATGTCCACAGATATAATTTGCCAGTTCAGCTTGAATTTATTCAGGTCAGTTTTGAGTCTGAACAAATTCAGAAACACGGATAGGCTATAAATTCAACTGTTATTAAAATAAATATCATCCAGCATCATCTGGTCAAGCTTCCTTGCCTATTAAGAAATCAAATGATTCTTACAAATTTCAGTGAATGAATTTCAGTCAGTTTGACTGACTGTGGTACAGAAACTGAAAATTCAATTACATAGTCATGGTTTCCACCTTTAATCTTTTAAAATTAAACCAGAATTCTGGTTGATTTTTGTGAAAGAATGCAAATTCTTTTTCCTTTCAATCCCAGGAAAAAAATTGTGCTTTCTGAAAACCAATTAAAAATCAAATTTGGTTTAAATTGAAGCCATTATTATATATACATTGAACACAAGACACTCCCATTTCTTGGAACAACATAAAGGAAATCAGTGGTCAGCAAAGCCACGTGCAGCTTTTACCCAGAAGGCAAACATTTAGCACTTTCATCAGTTTCCTTTTATCTGCCTCTCTCTGTCGGTACCACTCAGCTCAGCCTTCGATCTGATGAGAGGGCACTGGTGTCATGGTAGAGAATGTGAGCTAATGAAAGTGTAAAGCTTTGGTTCAACAGAGTAGAAAATTCCCATCTAGTCAGCAGAAACTGCAATCTGATACGATTGAGTTTTAGTAGGTGTTGCTATTAAGTCCTTAGAGGTCCAGGATGGTAAAACTTGTGATCCTCTAAACATTAAATATTTGATTTTTTTTTCTTTTTCTTTATTTACTTTTGTCTTTTGTTCTGTCAGTTTGGGATTTTGGGGGGTATTTTTGTTGGTTTGTTTGGTTGTGTTTTTTAAAAAATTTATGAAGGCTTTTAACACCAAAACCCAACATGTAAATTTTATTATGTAGCATAGTTCACTAAATTGCAAATATTTATATTAATGTTGTCAGAGATGTGCAACAAATCTCAGTCCAGACTAAGAAGTAATCAAAACCAGAATCAGAATTCCTGAGAGTTTAATATAAGGTTCAAGTCCATATATGAAATTGGTAACAAACTTTTATCAATACAGTAAACGTTTGTGGAATGTAAAATCTGGGCACACATAAAATTTGGGTTCTCATTTTCCTTGTATTAGATTATCTCTCTCACAACGTACTGATCACCTCACTAAATATTTCTGAGGTCAATTTGTTGATGTAACAATTGCGTTCCCTAACATCTGTGTAAAAATGTAGAAAATCTAAAGAAATTGAAGAGGCTGGGCCACAAGAAATAATGGATTTGTTTTTGTTGCTTGCTGCTAATCATCGATTTTTCCTAAAATAATTTATTCTGCGAACACCATGGGAGAAATTGATACAACTTGACTTAGCCCCGTAAAATTTAGAATTCAGTTTAATTACTCAAAGCTACTTATTTAGATTCTTGCAGAGGTATTTCATTCCTTCATCTTAAGACACTGTAAGTTGTTCACAAGAAAAGCCTTTCTCTACATTGACTGCTTGAAGGAAGCCCAAGCTGCCAATTTTCACTTCCCAATTTGAGTTATGCTAAAGATCAATCCAATTAATCAAACATCTCTATTTCTTCAAGGATTGTTCTGACTGCCCATTTTTGCTATTCTGGCGTTTTGTTGTCAGCTTAGAACTCAACTTTTTTGAACACTGTGAAGAAAGGTGAGAAGTCTCCAGTGTGCAGACACCAATATGGAGAGAATGGTATCTCTTGATATATATGAAGATATATATATATATATCTTCATATATATCTCATCAATCTGAGAATTACTCAGGAGCAAAGCTGGCATTTAAAGCACCTTCAGAGAGAGAGGAAAAAAAATCTCTTGAAAGCCACAAAAAATAAAAATACAAATTACAGAAAATTTTATATTTATATTATTTATATTTATATTATTTATATTTATATTTATATTTATATTTATATTTATATTTCGTTTTCTATTTTACCAATAAAAAGGGAACATTTAGGATAAATTATTCTCTTGGGATGTCTGCCATTCCATGCATCATTACACAGGAAATGTGGGATTTTGAAAAACATTGATACTCTTGGCTAACTTCCTATGAATGCTAGTTCTGTGCGAACCTTTGACTGTCAGCATTCATTTTGTAGTTAGGAGGTATTTGGTGTTCTTTCAGCATACAAGATCTCTTCTGAGGATCTATCTTGCACTGGTATTTGTCAGATGCCTTGTTTATGGCAGAGTTATCTTTTAAAGAAAAAAAAAAGTTATAGACTCTGAACAATACTATTTTGTTCCAGTTTTGCATAACAACTATCATCATAGTGCTAGATTATTATCAATTACACTTATGGTTTCTCTTTCATTTTGATTTTTGAATTTCTTTTACATCTCTGCAATATTGCCCTAGAAACAAGTTACTAGGTTACAAAATTGAGATATATGCTTTAGCAGTTCACAGCAATAAAGAATATGAAGAGGTGTGTTTTTATGTATACTTAAAATACTATTAACATGCTGCATTTTTTTCCTAAGGAAACAAGTATTCAGATGTTCAGAACCTGAAAATTATGTTCTTTAACTCTGCCATCAGTGATAATATATAACCACTACATTTTCTGATAATGATTCTAGGAATAAAAAATACCTGAAAATTGTCTTGACTGAAAGAGTTTCAGATATTCAAAATAACCCATGATTAATCATTTAGCCTTTCTAGGCTGTCTGAAGATTCAGAGGAGTTTAAAATGAATCAGACAAGTTCTGGTATCTCTGTGAGGAAGATTTTTGGTAATTATTTTAAATACTTATTTTCTTTGGTAACACAAATCTGGCAATAGGTCCAACTATTTCAGTGTAAAGCTCTACTTTGAAATTTAGAGAACCTCAAATGATTAATTTAAAATATTTAAATTTAATATTTGAATTAATTTTTAATATTCAAATATTTGACTATTTTAATATTAAAATATTAAATATTTGAATTTTAAACCTAAAAATTATTTCAAGCTCTAGGTTATTGTGCATCATGTGATTCAAAGAATAATACATGCAATGCTGCAGTGTCAAATATGTTGTACCCATTAATACTGATGCAAATGTATTTTGACAGGTGATAGTGCAATTGAACTTTTTCACTTTTCCACAAATGTGCAAAAGAACCAACCAAACAAACAAATTCTATCCCTTTTATACTATCTTAATGTTCCTGTACATTGTGTTCAACACTATATTCTGTTCTTTCACATCTAATGTGAGGTATAGATCACCAACAAGTTTACATTCACAAAGAGAACATTTTTTATTATTTATCTACTCTTCTACTTTTGGTAGCTGCTTGACCTATTGCAGTTTTTTTGTTGGATGACAAAAAAAATCCACCTGCCTTTTTATTGTTGTTTTTATTTTTTATTTTAAAAAGATTACAAGAAATAGAGGCATATATAAAGTTCACTTTATGCCAATGAAAAACTAAATGCTCATTTCCTTATCCCTGTAATGGTGTCAAACAAGCTTCTGTGGTTGTTTGGACATCAGACAAGTTCTGGACATCAACATTATCCACTTACAAATTTTTCATAGTATTTCAGTTATAAAAGAAATAAAAAATGTAAATAAAACTATCCAAAGAAACTCCAAATCTCTTAAACTGCAGTGGACAAACCAGATTTGAGCTCCAAAGAACTATAAAGGATTTTGCCTGAGACAAGGCACAGAGAGCAGAGTAAATATTATTTGATGCAATTCAATTCCAGGTTGACACAGGACAGGAGACAGAAAAGTATCTCTGAAAAACTGAAAGCAAAATGTTGGGAAGTGCAGGTATCTGGCTTTCCACTGAATATTTAAGCTCCTCCTTTCCAGCTTCTGCTCAGCTAAAAGAAACTCACTGACTGAGATAAGTCACTGCTGTGTCTTTCACTGGTGTCCTTTGAATGGATTGGTTAGGAACGATGCATTTTAAAATGTGCTTCCTCAAAATGTCATACATTTCTGTGAGTACATGCATAACCTTTAGTCAGAGACACAACTGTAATATGTTAATTTGCAAATACTTCTTAGATATACTGATGACAGCTGTTCATCGCTTACTGCAAGAAGGAGTAATAAAAAGGATACAAATACTTGGAGTAGAGTTTGTATCATGAATCATGTCCCTTATGCATCCTTGTTTCCAAAGCAACTCCTCTAAAATCTGTGGTAGTCACATTTGGTACTTAGGGGTTTTGCTGTTACTGTGTCAGATCAGTCAAAAATAATTGTGCTTACCTCCAGTCATTCAAAACAGAATACATAGTGAAGAAAAAGGTGCAATGTTGCATTTAGTGTACAATTAGCACTTTCCAAAGAAAGCCCAACTTCCATTTTTTAAAAGAGAAATTGTTAACAAGAGTTTTACCGGGGACACTGTTAACTCACTGTAGTTTATTTTTTAAAACTAGTTTCATGGGTATCATCTTCAAAATATGTGTACTGTTTCTTCCCTTCCTACATTGCATAATATCTTGCCTGATCCTTAGTCTTGCTGATGCTGGTGAGGTTTTCATGCAAGTAAATATTCAGGGCATGGCTGCAGAAAATTGATTCTTTGAATCACAGCGTCTTTTGTGGTGTGAAATTCTGTTTTATCCAGCTCAAAATCCAAAGACTATTGATTCATATCAATAAGGTACAAGTTGTGGTATTAATTCTCTCTTTAGTGTCTGTTTACAGCTTGTTCTGTGATTAACAGATGCTTTTAAAGTACATTAAAGCTGAAACTTGTACTTCTCTGTAAAGTGTATTCAGCAAGTGTTGTGGACTCCTATTTCACCACCTGTATAATTGCTGCTGAATACTGTGAACTGCTACTAAACTGCATAAAAAGTATTTCCATGTTTAAAAGTGACAGAATTGCTCTTCACTATGAAAAATAGCCATCTGATGTCCTTGAACCCTAAATCGGAAATATTTTAAGGGAAATTTTGTATAATTTTTAAATGTCAGAGAAAAAAAAGGTGTTTTAATTCAAAGCATGCTTTGGTTCAGACTGACTCTAACATTCCTTTCATATCTGATTTTTCTCTCAGACTTTTGTGGGCACACCATAATTACTATGGTCTTACAAATTAAGTACAGCTGTTCTTCAAAACAAAAACTTTGACACTTGCTAAATTCTACATGTGTTCATTCTCACAGAAACAAAAATAAACCTCCATTGTAAAATATCATCTGTTTGGTTTCATTTCTGTTCTCTTCCCTAGAACAGTTTCTTCTGGAGTTTGTACATAATTCCTGCTTCAGTTAATGCTATATTTTGCCAGAACTGAAATCAAAATGGTAGGATTTTCTTGTACCTGCCTTGAAATGAAAAAACACCCGCTATTGTAGAATATTATTCACAGTAGGTATCCCTCATATTTCCACAAAAATTGCTAGACAGGAATATAGAAACTAACCAGATTTGTTGCAAAAAAAAAACCCCCAAAACCTAAACACTGTATTTGAACATGTAGGATTTTCCCAAATGTTATTTTATGTATGTTCTTATAGACAGCTAGTCACTGAAGTACCTAATAGCACTCTTTGCTGAATGGGTATAAACTCAAATGCATGTGCAATTAGTGAAGTGTAGGGGAGAGGCCCTCCTACTGCCTCGAAACTCTTATGACCTACTGACTGGTTTTGATTTGAAATGTGTTTCTCTCAGTATATCCGCGAAATGAAAGCAATAAACTTACCGCTCTTCTGCCTAATAGAGCAGGACAGTGTAGCAATTAGACAAAAAGACCAGTAATATCTCTTCTATTTTCCCACCCAATTCAATAGAACTGAAAATATTTAGGAAAACTTTATGACCTAGGGTTCAAGAAGCAATGGAAATGTTTTCATTATACTCCTCCCACCCAGAAGCACTGCTCACAATTAATCTATTTAAAAATATGAGGGAATAAGTATCAACATGATAAAAATCAGTCAGTTGCCACTGAATTTTCTGAAGTCTTGTAAAAATACAAAAGCTTATTTTGTTGAATACAGACATTGATTTATTGAAGGTCATTATTGAGGTGATATTGAGCTGCTGCTGCCAGTTTGTACATTGAAGATATTTGTTCTGTTTTGTCACAGATATTGTCAGAGCATGGAGACACTGTGTATAATTTTTTTTGTTATAATTGCATTGGTGACCAAACACAGAAAATTTTTCACTTAACAAATATTTTAAACAAGCTTCTTAAATGAATATGAAGATGAGGGTGCTCTTAGGTAATTGTCAAAGTTTAAATTATTTTCATGTTTCTATAATTTTTTTTTAAAAGGAAGAAATCCGAGCTTCTGGAAAAAAATAATAATATTTTTTCAGGAAGCAGTAAGAGATAAAATGGTCAAGTCTTAACTCTGCCACTGAGAACTTGTCCTGTGTTGTGAATTTCAAGGTGAATTTCAATTAAAATAATAAAAAAAAGGACTTTTCTCTAAAAAACATAACGACTCAAAAAAAAAAAAATCTGTAGTTCTTTGGTGCCTGCTACTCTATTCCTCTTTGGTGAACATCTGAACATCTACTACGACACTTGATAATCTCTGTATCCACTGGAGATATTCACCCATATTAAGTAAAATAGGGAACGCTGCTGGAAACAGGTTTATTATGTTAAAAACTTGCCCTTTGCATGCTCCACGTAACTGGATAGAGGCATTGCAGACTTCCCACTCCCAGTTCACAGCTATATAAGTGCCAGAGAAACAGTCTGCCTCTGAATAAGCACACTCCCTTGTCTGTGAAGGTTTCGTGCATGCCTTTTCTTGTTATTTAGCATCTGACACACTCAATCATAGTTATACTTCTTTGTTGCATTACACCACACATTGGCACAATGCAGCAGGCCACCACACACAAGGACAGGACAAATTCATGACCGAAGTAAGGCCTGGGAGGGTATTTCTTCTTGTAATGACATTAGTAACAAATAAAAAATTTAAGACTCTTGGGAAGTATTAAGTTCATGTTGCAACACAGTAGCCTGAATTGTGTCAAAAGGCTCTTAGAACACCCCAGCCCCAAAAAGGAAAAATGTGTCTTGTTATCTGAGCTAACAGATGCAAGTGCATTTTATTATGTCTCTTTGCATTAGGAAGCAACCATTAAATAAAAGCAAAGCTTCCTAAAGTGCCCTAGAGGGAATACACATGGAAGTGTGCTTCAAATGCCCTCTGTGCTGTATTACTGCAAAGCTTGTTTCATACACAGTAACTTTTCTGCTTTCTCTTCCCTGCAAATGACACTGCAGTTGAAATGATTTAATGCTGAATTATTTGCTTCTGAAATAATAGACACTATCCTTGTTCCCTAATGATAACATCATTGCTTGCAACAGATTCTTTATGACATATTAAACAGCAGAAGTACCCTACACAGCTGTCAGTTACTATTTTCTGGATAGGAAACATTTATGGATTCTTAAGGTACATACAGTAGAAAGAAATAACAAAGCAAGACACTAACTAACACACCAAAAAAAAAAAAAAANACAAAAAAAAAAAAAAAAAGAAGAAAAGCTGAACCCTTCTTGTATTATCTTATTTTTCAGAGTAGGTCACTGAGCACTGAAAATAAAACCTAATTACTCCCAGTTGAAAAGTTCAATGTCACTATTATGGTATGACCTACTTTCTGAAGCTCTGAAATTTTTGGCTGGGTGGATAATGGTTGAATGTATTTTTCACTATATGAGCAGCCCTTTGCATCATTTTCAATATACCAAAAAATCTGAACATTCACTTAAATAAATTGATACTATAATTAGAAGAATATATGGAAAATGTAGGTGAAGCATGTCAAGCAACAAAGCAGTGCAATTACATAGGGCTAGAATACGTATTTATGATTAGAATCAGATGCAAATTCCACTGTATAAATAGCATGAAAGAGAAATAATATCTTTAAGGAGTTATTAAAATGAAGTAAATATAGCACCCACCATTAATTTCATAATAGGTGTTTATGGACTAAGCATTTCAACATTTTTTATCTAATGACATTATTCATTTAAATTTTGATCCATGCATTAATGTTTCCACTGCCCATTAGTTTTGTTTAGAAGTGAAGACATGTCATTTTGTGAAAAATGGAAGTTATTAGGAGTTTGTTGGACTGCTCCTGATAGAAACCATGAAATTGAATCAAGTAACTGGCTGCTTTTCAATTTATTTTCCCCAGTATCTTGACTGAAAAAAACCTCGACTAAATATCTTTAGTGTTTTTACACAGAGCTAGTCTTTGACCTGCTAAACTTAGCGCATTATCCTCAGACAGATATCCTAAAGAGCTGAAATATGAGCAAATGACAGAGTGAAATGTTTTAAAAAGATGGGCTTTTGACGTTTAAGATAAGTATGACAAACTCAGTACTTATGTATGCTGAGTTGTTAAAATAGAAATGCTTAAATTTATATGCCTGCTGTGCTGTGGAAAATAAACTATCATGATTTGTGGCAGTGTAGAAGGGTGTATTAATTGCTTTCAAAAATCTCAGGTATCAAAAGAAGTAATCACAAATATGGCTGAAGGAAACAATCGGATGGAAGAGGCTCACAGTATATAGAGACTATTATTAAACAATTTTTTGTCATAAATACACCATTTTTGTTGAATGTATTAATATATGTGAATTTCTTTTCAAACCTCCTGTTTATGCCCATAGCAGACACGGAACTTGTTGGAGAGTAAGCAATTTGAAGGAAAAAGAAATCATCCAAATGATGATTACTTAAAAACTACTTATTTATTTGTTTATTAATTGAGAAAAGAATCACATAGATCATAAGGTAAAATATTTCTAATGAATGTGTAACACTTTTGTTAAAAATGTGACATATATTCATAAAGTGAGTCTTCCCAAAAATTAATTATATGTCTAAAGGCTTTACTTTTTAGATAATTAGATTCAATGTTCAATATTTTATTTCCCTTCCTAGAGGAGAAAAAATTGTATACTTGGAACTGAGAAAGTCAATTGTATCTTAGGTTGCATAAAAAAAGCACAGCCAGCAGATCGAGGGAGGTGATTCTGCCCCTCTACCCTGATTTTATGAGACCACATAAAGAACTGTGCCCAGCTCTGGGATCCCCAGTGCAAGAAGGACATAGGCCTGTTAAAGCTGGTCCAGAGGGGGCCATGAAAATGATCAGATGGCCTGAACGTCTCTCCTATGCAGTTAGGCTGAACACCAGAACAGGTTGCCCAGAGAAGTTGTGCCTGCCCATTCCTGGATGTGTTCAAGGCCAGATTGGATGGGGCTTTGAAAACTTGATCTACTGGAAGATGTCCCTGTCCATTGTCAGAGTGGTTGTACTAGATGATCTTTAAAGCTCCTCCCAACCAAACACATTTCATGATTCTATGTTTTTTCTGCTTATAACTTGCCAGTGCTTTTTTGTCATATAATATTAAAAACAATGGGGAAGAGACACAACCCCAAAGCTATGTAAAAATCTTATCACAAGTTTGTGCTTCTCTTTGCAGGAAATATTTATAAATGAGAAAATGAAGAATAACCAAGAAGGAATGAGTAATGTACTCCTATATTTTCTGGAAAAAAAAAAAGTTTAAAAATTATTTTGAATGCTTTCCCAAATGGAACTTTATTGGAATGACTCCATGATTAAAATGAATGATATAAAGTATCAAAAAGTGAAATGCCAAGATGGTTCACTGAATTCATAGGATCACAGAGTGGTTTGGCCTAGAAGGAACCTTCCTTTAGAGACCATCTATTCCAAACCCCCTGTGATGGGCAAGGACACATTTGACTAGATCAGGTTGTTCAATGCCCATACCATCTTTGTGTATTTCCAGTGATGGGATAAACGTACTTGCCATCACTAAAAAGTTTGTTGTAATCTGAAACTATCATTTTGTCCAGGCTGAAGGGCAGGGATCCTTACAAATATGTAATTTAAGGGCAAATATTTCTATTTTGGAAAAAAAAAAAGCATGCTTAACTGAGAATTAAGAAGAATATTTTAGCTTAGATCATAAGCTAAAGAATACTTTAGGACCTTCAGTCATAAGCCATGTTAAATTAGAAAAAAGGCCTCTTAATTATATTTGATTTTAATCTAAAATTTTCTTATATTTCTTAAGCTGCTTCCCATGATCGTATAAATTGATCCTTTGTTGGAGTTATATTACAATCAAGTGAATAAAGGGTGTGGAAGAAAATCTTGCAATGAACAATTAAGTTTCATAAGCAGACAGGTTTTGCTCTTCTGATCTTATTTATCCAGTAATTTTCAAGTAATAAAATAAAAAAAAAATCAGATTCCATCTTTCCATATCCATGTCTTAATACATAAATTACTATGGAAATGCTACAACTATAGCTATGTAACTATAATGTAACATGACTGTTTCAGTAATGGGATGGCAGCTTCTAGATGTTTTTTGCTTACTAGCTTGAGACTAGTAAACAAATATTCACAAATTAAAGTTTACAGAAAAAAAATACTTTACATCTCTGTTCTGATGTTTAAGATTTTATTTTTTTCTTTTTTTTTTTTTTTAATTTAAGTACAGTGTTGGTTTAGGTTTTTTTCCTACATATTGGGGAAAAAAAAGACATTCTAGCCTAATACATGCCAGCCAGATTTTCAGCAGAATTTAACAAGTCTATACAACTAATAAATGTTAAATAAGAAAAAAAAAATCAAGTATTAATTGTGTGATTTGACAAAATTGTGTTATTGTATAAAAGATGGAAATTCTACTGAATATTTAATTATCTGGTTGCAGGGGGTTTACTGTTTGAAGTGAATGTGTTTATGTGTGTTGCTCCCTTTAACTGTGTTATGAGCCATGATGTTTCAGCCTGGAGCTGAAACCTGTCTTTGAATCATCTGAAATGAATCTACAGACAATCCCTTTAAACCACAGACATAACCAAAATAACAGCTTGAAGCTGAACTGCAAGACCTGAAATGCACTTTGCATTCTCTTTGTAGAGAAGGTTGTCAATATTGCTATAATCAATAAATGACAACTTTGTGCAATCAACTTTATCACAGCTGCTTCTGGTGTTAGAACAAGTTGCATATACCTTTAGAAGTGAAGGACACTATACATTTGACTATTTTTATTCAAAACTTTATTAATCCTTACTTCACCTGTGTCAATTACGCACTATATTTTTGAAATTAGATACTTTGATTACTACATATTTTGCAATGAAATCTATTCATAATTTACATTTTGTTTGACATAATCATGTAGAGAGCCATGCATGTTCTGGTACCAAAATGTCCTTGCCATGGTTGAGGAATTGCAATTTAGTACCTTCAGTGTAGTACCCTCATCCCCTTTCTCCTGCCCTCATCCCCTTTCTCTTGGCATCTGTCCCAAGCCAGACCCTGATTACTCCCCTTCTTCTCACTCTGGGAATGGAGTTGAGAACTGAAGACACAAAAAGGTGAAAATTGCAGATTGAGACAAGAACAATTTTCTTGAAACAGTCATGAGATAAGAAAACGAACAGTAACAATATAAATAACAAAAGTGCACAAAGATAAAGTTTGTTTTTTAATAAAGAAGGTAACATTAGGAAAATTGTATGTGTCTTTGAATTGATATTTCAATTTAAAATGTGATGTTATTTAGAAAAACACTGGCTTTTAGTAGCCAGCATTTGTTGTTTTGAATCCAGAAAAATGATAGGAGTAAATGGGTTAGCACAATGCTAACCATTTCTCCTTGGAACAGAGGGGTTTTATAGGGGGTCTTCTCTCTGTCCCTGTCTTCCAGCACAGAGGTCTGAGAACCTGAAGATAACTGTTCTTACTGCAGAAAACTGATGTAAAGATGTCATTCAGTACCTCAGCCTTTTCCTCCTTCTTTGTCACTATGTTTCTCATCTGCATCCAGTAAAGGATGGAGATGGTCCTTAGCCATTCTTTCGTTGCTAATGTATTTACAGAAACAGTTTTAATAGTCTTACGCACCAGTAGCCAGATTATATTATTTTTGACAATTTGTTGCTTATTATATGATATATCAAGATTGCAAATTTTTTGGCAAAATAATAAAGTTCATTCATACACCAAGCAACTATACTTGTTTCCTGAAAGTGATAGTAGGGCAAGCTGGCATGTGCAAATTCTGACCTTTTGTTTCCATAAGATTAAAGTGGCTCTGGTGAGGATGTACACCTGGAAAAAAAAATCTTATTTCCTGCAGTTATAATTATTAGCCTATTTGTGTTTCTTGTCTCTTCAATTCAATAGTCATTGACATATAAATAAGAGCTGACTTGTTTTATCACAGTACATAAGAATTATTTATCAAAAAATTTAACCTTGATAATTCAGAATGGGCTTTTGTTATGACCTGTTTATTTGAATTACATCAGCAATTGACAGGCCAACCAGTTAATAAATTAACTGAGATGATTATCTACTGTATATTGAATATTTTTATATGAATATGCATTTACAGTTCATGCTATTTATAAACCTATTTTTCTTCCATTTTAACACTAATTTACTACATCTCTGGTCCTGACTCACCTCCATCTTGACACAAGAACCATCATAATGTGCACTGAAGCTTTTGTGCTGCTAGAAATTCTGACATGCATTTGCCACCTGCCAGTCCAGTACTGTTAATCTGACAGGTTTATGGTTCTCCTCTGTTTATTTATTGTCTGTTTTTCCATAAAGAATATATTATGTAATTTATACAGAGGCCCATGTCAACAGCTGTGAAAAATAAAAGGATTTGAAAGTTGCTACATATATTTTAGATATTGTGGATTTATTAGTCTTGCTTGTTCTTTCATCTGTTGTGTATTTTTCCTTTTAAGAACTTTAGGAATTATAACATTAAGACAGATCAGAGAAAATTATTCCAGAATACTACTCAAATTATTTCCATCAGCAATTACTAATGAAAAAATATTTTGGCACCTAGATGATATGTAGAAAGTAAGGATTTTCAAACCTGATTTTACTGTAGTATGAATGCTTTCTAAAGTGAATCATTACTCAGTGTTCATAATAATGAAAGATCCACTTAAACTAGAGAATTTTTAATAAGATGAAAAGCAGAGATAATTATTAAAAAAAAATGCAACCTTAGTTTTCTTCCCTAAAGAAACTGAATTTCAGGGATACATACTTATATGTAACTAATAAATGTTTCCTTAAAATAAATTATTTAGTGCTTCATGTTACAGCAGTTTTGAAATAGCAAATTGGGATGGCATTGTAAAAACCGGTGAGTTTCTTACCTAGGGGAAGGAAAAGGTTGTGGAAGAATGTACTGTGAACTGGTTTCTTAAAAGTATATGTGTTTAGGAAGAGTTTTTATTGTATTGTATTGTTTTTAAAAAAAAGTTCTTCATCCCTGTAATATAGAGCGCTGCCCTTCTTCTAGAAAAATTCTTATTAATCCAGAATTTTAGTTGCCGGTGATTTTAAGAGAAGTTTATAATTTCTAGTAGTAGTCCCGTGCAGAATTGAAACTGAAACTATCCCCACATCTCTCACAGGCTATTGAATACGTACTGATTGGTGTTGCAATTTAACTATGACTTTTGAAATTTTTTGGGGGAGAAATTGAAATCTTGTTTTCCATTTATTCAAATAGCTATTCCTGAAACAGCTTCTACAGACCTTGAATAAGTCACCTCAAGTCTTATGAGTTAAATCTCCTTAGGCTTCATTGGATACGTATGCACTCATGAGTGTGATAAAATGACATTAGGAATTGAAACTCACATGTTTACAATTTTAGTTGTTAATTATATTCCCAACATGATTCTACCATTTTTAAATTGTCAGGCTCCAAAACAATACCCTTATATAATTTGAAAATTTGTATGAAGCTGGTGCCATTTCCAACAGGCACACTGTACTGTAGTAAGCCATTCAATTTTGGATTGGAGTTTTTTTAAATATAAAGACCAAGTCCAGTCCGTGTTAGGTGTCAATTCATGAAAACAAATGTAGCTACCTGGACTGTGAATTTTACTGTATTTTGTAGCTATTTCTGAGTCCTTTCTTTCCTGATGGTTGCAGTTCTGCTAAAGCATGGGTGTAAAAATAGGACAAAATTATGCATTCTTCATTTCACTAATAATTTTCAATGAAATGGAAAGTCAAGCAGAGAGGTGGCTTCATTGTATAGCTTCCTGCAATAATTTTCAGCCAGTGCAGTGTATACAACTCAGGTCATGTGAAGCAGTTACTGCTTCCCCACTCCATAAGTTCAAACTTTGTTGGTTTCATAGCTGGGTACTTAATGGATTTCATTTCTTCTTAAGTTATCATAGCATATTCTAAATTCTTTTTTCCATTATCATTGTTCAATTCCTATCCTTATCCCTTCCAGTATTGTTTGATGTCAGTGTAATCTGTGATTTGCTCTTTGTTTTACGTTAGGGTTGCGGAGATGTGTGGGCTACAGATGCAAAAATGAGATAATGTTCTGAAGGACAAATGAGTTTGAAGACAGATGAGAATGGGAACATTTAATAGAAAAATTACGGGTAGAAAAAAAAGTTAAAAAAAACCACTCCCATAAATTGAAGTCCTGACTTAGCGCTTCCTCTGCCTTCATCAGGGCCACAATCTCACTTACCTTGTCCATTTAACATTTTCTAAAACCAAAGAGCAACCTTGAGTTCAAGCCAGCAGAAAACATGCTGACATAAATATAAATGTGGTTTTAATTAAAGCCAAAAGAATAATGGACTTTTTTTGTGAATAGATGAGTTGAAAATTTAGGAAAGCTTTTTATTAATTTGATTCAATTTAATTTAATTTTATTTTGATTTTTACACTGGCAGTAACAAATACTTCATGTACTCTCTTTTAATATTTTGCCTTATAAAAATATGCTTTTTAAAATCTAAAGCAATAAAACCTCCCATAAGCTGTTGAATCAAAGTTCTAACCCTTCTCAAAAATAATAAGCTGGAAAACATAGAATAGGAGGTGTTTCTAAACATTTTTTGCTTACTGAGTAGACGAAACCTTTTATTTAGCCTTTTGTGTTTGTCCCAATGGGACATAAGGGTGAGCCTGAATTGTGTGCAGTGCACATTTGTAAAAGTTTCATCTCCCTTATACTCTAAGTCAAAGTCAAAAACTATAGGTAAGAGAAAGAAATTGCATGAATTTTATTATAAGCAGAATGTTTATACATTTGTACTCCTACCATTTTGGGACAGCTGGCATTTGTATATTTTTTTGCTCTTTCCTCTTAGCCATGAGGTATCATTGTTTTCATTTGGTATTGATTTCTTCATTACCCAATTTAAATGCTTCTATATCTAAGGGCCCTCAATGCTTCTCGTCTGCTAGAGAAAAATGTTTCTGAGGAATGTCCTCATTTGCCATACACCCTTGTGTATCTGACATTTAAAGGTTTAGGAAGTCATGCTACATGCAGTGAGGAAATCATCATACTTAAAGGTAATGGAAGTATTTTGGCTAGCTTCTTGAGGGACCATTGCATCCAGTGAGCAATTCTAGATCTATCACAGGGTGCTTGGGGCAGGGAGAGCCCTGAGGGTGTGGGCAAGGACAGGGAGTTCTCATGGCACCCTCAGGGTCAGGCACAAATTACAACATGGCTGTTAGCTCAAATCAGTTTCACTGAGGATATTTTTATTTTATGAGAAAACACGTGAGGTAAAGCAAGGCAACACAGGTAAGAATCCAAAAAGACGCACACCTGTTGAGGGAAAGCTGACCCAAAGATAGAAGAAGAAGAGCTCTGCGTTGCAAAGTTACAAATGTCCAAGGAAAATGCCATCAAACATCGTAAATCAGAAATATCAAGGGTCAGATACTCCAAGAATCAGTGGAGGCTGATCTGTCCCCACCAGACTGGGAAGTGGTTGGCTTGCAAAGATTTACCAAGTCATGGGTCTGCATCAAGTATGGGGAACATGTAATGTTTAACTTAGCATACCATTTGTCCTGGCTATTGTATATATTAATGAATAAAAAATTGCTTTGTATGCCTAAACAGTACAAATTTAAACCCAAACCATTCTATGAGTCTATGATATCATGCACATGGGGTTGAAGTCTGTATGATAGAAGAAATTGGAACAAAAATGACCTGATATATTCTATGTACAAAACTCTTTGCATATCACGCATAAAACTTTAGGATGTGTCAATACTTTCTGTCTCTATTTCACTAAGCACCTCTGAGGGCTTGTCTTTGATGTTAGATGCTATGTGTTCTCCTTGTGGAGAACCTGGTGGAGGATTTTGACATCTCCTTTTCTAGGCAGAATTGTAAAGATGGGTAAATGTCAATAATAAGTAGTAAAATGCAGTGATAACCAGTTCTTCTGGGTAAAAGACTTTTTGAATGGAAAATGCTGATTTCTGCCTGAGCAACATTTTTGTTTCTTTTCTTCCCTCTTTCTCAAATCCTTGTCTCTCAAATGACTCATGTAACCATCAAGAATATCAGAAAAATATCAGTTCCATGTCCGCTGTGAACACAATGAATGAATCATTAAAATAATATGTCCCTTTTGTCTTAGCATGCATTGGAAGGATTTGTCACATTAATATGAGAGAACAGAAGAGACGGTCTCCTCCTTTTTGTAATACACAGGAATTGAATATTAACTGGTGACATCACAGACTTCTGTTAACAGCACACTTGTCCTTGTAATCCAGCTATGTTTAGCCAAGTGTTTACTTTACACATCCAATTATCCAGGACTGTGGGCGAACTGGCCATGTTTGAAAACAGCATCTCCCTTTTTATCATGTCTAGTAGCAAAACAGACCACTTTTATATGTAGTATCTGCCCTTCCAGGAACAAATTTAAACAATAAAATGGCTTTATCATAACAGTCATTTGAGGATTTAGTGATTAATTTTTTGCAAATAGATGTCTGGATTGTATGAGAGGAAAAAGTACAGGTCTCATGTTTATTGCAGTTGCACGGTTTTGAAGACTGAAACTGTAGTTTTTGGATGATATTTATCAGAAA
Source organism: Hylia prasina (assembly GCA_013397195.1). NCBI lineage: Eukaryota > Metazoa > Chordata > Aves > Passeriformes > Sylviidae > Hylia > Hylia prasina. Next base: position 634,395 of record VYXD01002344.1, read on the forward strand.
AAATAGGAAAGAAATGTAGTTTTGAACTGCAAAAAATATGAGTGCTGCAGCAAAGAATCATATTTTTTCTCCTCTTCTTTCTTCTCATTTTTAATCTGGCTGTGTATTTTGAAGCCTTTGGAATGCCATTGTTACTGAAAAAACAATTCACTTGCAATAAATGTATTATCAGAAAAGTCAGTTTAGAAGGTGAACACAATCTCTAGATATGTGATAGAGACTGAAAAGAAAGCATCAAAACAGCCAATGATTTGCCTGCTGTATTTAGTTCTCCTGAAGCCATAGTGCAGAGACAGTGCCATCTGTGCTTGACAGACCATATAAGGATAGTACAGATTTGATCTCTATAATGCTAGGGACACATTTAACTAAGAATGTTTTACATGGAATCAATGTGATTAAAATATATAAAAAAAAACCAAACCAAAAAACTTATTAAAGCAAAAATGTTTGTTCAAGCAAAATAGATAAAAAGGTTAATCCTTCACTGATGTGGGTTAATCTACTAGGTTCCTTCTGTGGCCAATAAAAGATTTACAGTGTCCAAGTTTTTTGTTGGGATGTGCTTCAGCAGGAGCCTCTATTGATGCTAAAATGAAACTTTGAAATTTGAAGATTTGAAATACCAGCTCGGAGTGTGTGTTTCCTCCATATTTTGACTTATGTCCTCTTTGCTGAGGAGAGTTTTGAGAAAATCTAGAAGACTGCCTATCAGAAATCCATACAATAAGCTGAGCTCAGCTTTCATTTTGGTTCTATTCCAGGCTGTAAGCTTTTATTCTATTGATTTTTCTTAATTAGTTTTGGCTTTATCTTATGCACATTGAAGGCCATGTCAGTATTAATACTTAACATCTTCCAGCACTGGCAGTAGTCATTCTGTTAGTGCAGACTGGGAAGGCATGGCTGCCAATGTTCAAATAGCAGTGCATGCAAGTCCCATTTTATTTGGGTTCAACAACGTGAGGGCAAAAGTTCTATCTCCTACCTCTACTGTTTCTTTTTAGGATGGAAAGAGCAGAATAAAATTGGGGTGTTAACTCTTATTTAATGGCGATAAAATATGCAATTCCAAGAGAAACGTGAGAAAGAAACTAGTTGTATTTTATTAATGAAGTGTCAAGAAGTTGCAAATATCAATATTCCAGACTCAGAAGGTAGAAAGTATTGTTAATGATCTGAAAAAAAATGTAACTCAATCTAGTAGAACAGAAATTATTTTCTCAAGCAACTGCTTTTTAAAAGGAAAGCTGTGTGAAACAGAGAGTAGTTAATAATTATTGGTAGTGTGTTCTTTAATGCTGCACCAAAGCAGATAAACTGGATTAGGTTTTTTAGTTGGATTTCTTTGGTGGACTTTTTCTTTTCTTTCTTTTTCTCCTTTCCTTCTGTTGGTATTAGGAAGTTCTCAAGAACAAATGTCAAATCTCAGTGGAATGGTTCAGTGAATGAAGGGGCAATGAAAGGATTTCTCTGGCATTGTACCTTTTGCCTAAGGGGGAAAGTAGATACCAGCTCTCAAATTTTATATATATATATATGAGCAGAAAATTTCTAAATACTTTACATGCCTAATGAATCACACTACATATAATTAAGCCATGACCAGTACATTAATACATCCCTAAAGATATTATTTGCTTTAATAATTTACATGTTGATAACCATGAATTAATCCCATCTTAAAGTATTAAAGATGGTTTTATAGAAAATTAGACCAAAATTATCCAATAGATTAGTATTATATCATGTGTGGAAGAAACCACTAACAGTTATAACAAAGTCATCAAAATACAATGGTAAATACATTGTAAAATAAATTTGGTTTTCAAGATGTCTCAGATTTTATAGGTTTTATTTAGGCTACCATGAAACCACTTAATGGAAATTGTGTGGTTTGATAAAACCTCCAGGAGCTTTTTCTCCTCAGAATAATTTTAGACAAATAAAAATAGTTTAAGGAACATTACAAGTAACATTAGAGGGCATTACTAGTGTAAAAATATTTTCTTTTGAAACAGACCAGAACAAGATATTTTTATTGCATGTTAATTCCTGTCTCTGATTTTCTAATATTGATAAATTGTATTTAATGCTACAGAAATGTTCATTCTCAAACATCACTGCATGCTAAGCAGAATGGAAAGGATATATACAGAGGTATTCCCTGAGCAAAGAAACATTGCCAAGTTCAGATAAAACAAAATATTTTCATTACTAGAAATAAAATACGTTGCTCTTTTACAGGGGTAAGTAGCAAATTCAAAGCTATATTACATTGCATAGAAACATGACAGTGTGTGGTTTTTGGATATAGAAAAATATACAAGGATTCAGAAGAGCTTAAGAAGAAATTGCCTTTATTTGCATTGCTGATACCTGTAGTGGTTCAGTAAATACTACTGATGCCATGAGCTTTATGCTGAATGAAGACAGAGGCTGTTTAGAAATGGAAACAGCTTTTCTGGAAGATCCAAAGTTGCTGAAAAATTAGACCTGCATCTGCATATCACAAATCCTGAAGACACTTCAGAACAGTACATTTTACACTTTTTTCCTCCTATCCTTTCTGTTCACATTAACTGTACCATGGTTAGAAAGAAAAGAGAATTTACGGAACTCCATGTTAAAATAGCAAATTTCCATACAACATGAGAAATTAATTGGTAAAGGTTGCTGTGTTGAAAACAAGCATTAGCACTCTTCTGCATGAAAATCAGTGACAGTACCATGTTGACAGAGACAATATAGGCTTTATAATCCTCCCTTCCCAAATGCCATCCAGCACATGGGAGTGCTGGAGTCAGCTGGGGATGGAGACCAGCAGGGCCCCAGTTGGTTGTTGCAGAAGTGGGCAGCACTGGTGCAGGCATGTCCTTATGGGGGCTTGGAGTCCTCAGGAAGGTTGCTGCTGGGAAAGTTGTGTTCAGTGTATGAACTTGTGTACTATGGAAGTGAGATGAGAGCACATGGAAAACGTGTTCATTCTCCAGTCAAGTAAGGCATCTGCTGGGTAGTAGAATTTAGGATTTGCTTTTAAAGTAATTAGTCCTGCATGTGTATGTTGCAAGATAACTTTATCTAATTGCCTGTGGAGGGCAAGTGTCAACATGCTGGTGGTTACTGCTTCATGTACTTTTGGCCATCATGAGGAAGGCAAATGGCTTCTTGCTTTATATTTTAGAAGTTTTTTAAGTGTTACAAAATGGTGACATACCAAAATCACTAGTGATACATTGTCCAAATGAAAAGGAACATTTCTTCATCACTCCCACAGAAACAAACGCATGTGTTTAAATAGGGGTCTTGAGATGTTGACTTAACTTTATTTTTTCTTTCAGTTTTGGTTACTTGTTATTCCTGGTTGTAGTCTAAAATAATAGAAATCATTCTTTTAAAAAACACAATTTATGAGTCAGAGAAAAGAAACTGAAGAAAAGTGTCACATAATTACCCATGCATAATTGGAGAATACAATAGACATATTGGTTGCAGGTGGCTGACAATAAGATAGCTAAGACAAAGTAAACCCTATTAGTAAAGTTTCAATTATTAAGTGTTGCATGCAAAATTAGAATGTGACAAAAGAATCTCAAACTGAAGAATTAATATGAAGAGAACTAAGCAAAGTAACCAAGTTGTTGCTGTATTTTATATTTTCAGAATCTTTTTTGTGACAAGGCCTTTCTCATGTTTGACTTGGCAGTGTAGGAGACCATCAACCAGCCTGAGAGAGAGGCTTGCAGAGTCCCAGAGAGTCCTTTTGAGACAGAGGAAAAGCACAAAAGTGGTCAGCATTGATAAAACCTCACTTAAACCCACCTGGAGAGTAGACATATGGTGATAGACTGTAATCTAAACTTAATGTTTTGTCTTAATGGTTCTTGTTCACAGAGTTGTACAAAGATGTTGACTTTGCTTTAGAATCACTTGGTGCCTTGCCTTGCTGTAATAGTCACATTGTAGACATTTATATTTTATGAAGCCTACATCTTATTCTATGGAGTCTATTAGTCTTTTGATATCAAATAGGCCTCACAGAAACCAGTTTTGGGACCACCAAAATTTTGGCTGATTGGAACAGATTTTGGCTAGCAAGACTTTTTTTGTGATCTCTTCCAGCTGACAGACCAAGGTGGATATTTTCAAAATCCATGGCATTACATCTTTCAGCCTTGCTAAAGCACACTGTAACCTCAGTTAGCTCATCTCACTCTGAGCTACGAAAGGAATGAACAGAAATCAGAGCGTAGACATGAAGGCAGTGATGACAGGCAACAACACAATCTCCTCTTGCAGCACTTCTGAATGGGTTTTGTGCTGATTACCCTGCTAGCAGACCTGATCTGGAAAGGCTGAAAAATACAGTGCTTCCTAACTTGGATTTCTGTGTGGCCTTCATAGAATGAGAAAGACTTCCTCTGTGTTAGTCTGAGTGCTAAGTACCTCTGGTCTTGACTGTAGAGGACAGATGTGTCTCGCAGTACCTGTGGTTTTACAGGACCACTGTTGACATTTTCACAGTGTTTGCTCTACTTGTTGATACAATATCAGGCTGTTAGAAGAACTCACTTGACAGCCCCGAGTAAGTCATAGGGATCATTTTAAACAGTCTTGTGAGATTGTAGGAGAGTGTGGAGCTGACACACTGCTCTCACACCACAGTCTTGATAACTTTTATTAATTATTGTGAGATAACACAATTCTCAAATGCTATTGAAAACCTCAAATTTTCTATAGAACATTGTAATTTAAATGAAAGCAATGTGCTTCCTTTTTACCAGTGAGCTCGTTTTCAATATCTTATTATTTCTCTTATTTAGATTTTAAACAGCTTTGTGATACAATTTGAATCAGCTGAAACATGGCATTCGACCTAATCTCATTAAAAGTAATTATAAAAATAAAAAAGTAATTATAAAAATAAATTAAATTCTCTTTCCAATATTTAGAATGTGAAGGCTAATACCCAAAATATTTTTTAAAAAAGAGATAGATGTGCTTACTGTGGGTATGTTTCCTGACATGAGACCTACATTTGTAATTTATTTGTCTGGTTCAGGATTTACATAGAATAGATTTTGCATAAGGTCTTTATGCACAGCAGAATATTGACAATCTCATTTGAAATTACTATACATTTAGTTTGTTGTTGGGTATTTTTCATCTAAGTTTGTAACTTTCTTTATCAGTGAATCAATATTAAGGAAAAAAATATTATCTTGAGATGCGCTATGATTGAACATTCAGTGTTCTTGATCCTTTTTTATTTCAGATTTGCGTCCTGTAAAATTTATTTTGTAGAAAAAGCTTTGAGTAAATCAAGGTATGGTCAGGCTGACTGCTGAGTAAATGCTAAACTTGTTGATATTTGGGTTGCTATGTAGAGAGAGTGAAGTTAAAAATACTTAATTAATTGGATAGCGTAAACCTTAAAGTCTAATAAAGAGCAACTAAAATCTTAATGTATCAGGAGTGGTAGACCTCAAAGTTGTACTTTGCATGAATAAAGAATAAAAAACCCCCTTTTTTCTTCTACAGAAGAGACTTTCCCTCTTGTACCATGAATTTAAAGTTAATAATGATTAAAAAATAAGTAAACAAAATAAACCACAGAATATTCATGTTCCGAAGTGTGATACATACATTCAAGTTCCTCGATAACTTAGGAAGTTGTTGTTAGAAGCAGGTCTGAAGAAGTATGTAGCCCACTCAGGGATTTTCATGGAATGGCAGTTTCTGAGCACATTATCAGAACTATTAGAATCCTTCTCATATTTTGCTGAGTCTCAATGCAACAATCATAACACACTTTCATGGGGCTTTAAATGTCTTAGAAATATTAATTATTTGATTATGTGACTTACATTGTCCAGTAATTACTAGTTAACACAGAAAATATTTTTAACTTTTCTGAAATTACATCCACTTTATAACTTACTTTGAATTATCACTGTGTATTTCAACTACACTTCTTTTGTAATATCTCAGTATCTTGTTTGGGAGATGCTAAAACTCAAAGGGAGCAGAATAGAAAAGTTATCTTCAATTCATGCACAGACTACATATAACTTTATTCTCTGAAGAAAATGCTCATTATTTTGATGCATTTAATTTAGTCTTCTTCTCTGGGGTCTCGGATACTTGAACACAAAATGTTCTAAAAGTGAAAATTGTTTAGAGTTTGTGCTGTGACTGTTTCATGCTCTGCATTTTGTGTTGGAGAAGTGGACAGCAATCTTTCCCTGCTGTAAAAAGCATCCTCCAAAACTGATGGTGAGAAATGAAGAATTAGGTCCTTATGGTAGAGGATGCATCTTCCTTGTTTCAGTCCCAAGATTAATATAATAATATATTTGTGAAACTAAGAGTTCTGACAAATCTAGTGCTCTTGTCTCCTGCTTATCAGCCTTTAGTACTCTTACTAGATATTGATAAATACTCGCAGTCACTTCATACAAATACAGAAAAAAATAAAATTATATATATATGCACACACCCTTTATTGCAAGAAATATATGCATGTGCAGTCTTGTATATTCCAATAGATACAGAGATATTCCTTTCTTCAAAGAACTGCATGCTCTTGTAAGAAATCTCACTTCATCTTTCTCATAGGTTCCCTTCAGGTACTAGAAAGCTGCTATTAGGTCACTCCACAGCCTTCTCCTCTCCAGGCTGAGTAAACATAATTTTTGCCACCTCTCCTCATAGGAGAGGTGCTACAGTCCTCTGATCATCTTGGTGGCCCTCTTCTGAAGTTTCTCCAACAGGTCAGTGTCATTGCTGTACTGGAGAACCCCAGAGTTGGGTGGAGCACTGCAGGTGGGGTCTCAGCAGAGCAGAGCAGAGCAGAGGGGCAGCATCCCCTCTCTGGCCCTGCTGCCCACCCTGCTTTAGATGCAGCCCAGGACAATTTGGCTTTCTGGGCTGTGAGTGCACATGTCCAGTTCATGTACAGCCTCTCTCTCATTCATCAGCACCCAAAGTCCTTCTTGGCAGGGCTGCTCTTTATCTGTTCTTCCCCAGTGTTGCTACAGGAGAAAGCCCCAACCTAGGTACAGCACTTTGTACTTGGTCTTGTTAAATCTCAAGGGATTCCCAAGGACCCATTCCTTGAGCTTGTCCAGGTCCCTCTGGATGACATCATGTCCTTCAGGTGTGTCGATTGCACCACTAAACTTTGGTGCCATGTACAAATTTGCTGAGGGTGTACTCAATCCTTTCATCTATATCATTAGTGAAGGCAACAAATAATACTGGCCCCAATACAGGCTCCTGAGGGACACCACTTGTCACTGAAGCCCATCGGGACTCTGACCCATTGACCACTACCCTCTGGATATGGCCGTCTAACCACTTTTCCATCTAATAGTCTCCTCATCAATTCCATCTCTCTCTAGTTTAAAGAGAAGGATGTAGGACGTAGATAACAAGAAAATATTTGGATAAAAGTTAATGAAGTAAATAAATACCAAGACAGAGAATGAGAGGAGAGAGAGATCACAGGTAAAATGATAATTGATATAGACCACTGCAGTGTTGTAGCCTATGCCCATATTAGCAGGTAGCACAGGGAATTATTTGTCCATCTGTAGAGACAAATAAGTAGTGCTGAGGACCTGACAACTACCTACTTATTTGTGTTGGGTATTTTTTTACTTCAGCGTACTTCTGGGCTGATGGTCAAAATTTCCGTTAGTGATTGATTTGAGCATGCTAGGCAGGGCCCCAACATCTGTTTTCCAGAGGACTTGCTGTTGAAAGGACACCAGGTTATATACTCTGAGACCACACCATAATGTGAATCAAAACCAAACAGATTACACCTACATCTTCCTTCAGAACAGGTATAAATTTGGAAAAATATTCCTCAGCTGTTTTCCCTCATTGCTCTTTGCTTCTTATTGCAGGGAAATCTTAGCAGAAAATGTATCCTTTTAGATGAAACCAAATTGAAAAGTGCTTTACAGGTAGCAATTTCAGAACAGACTAGAGCTATTTCAAGGTCACTTTTTACTGTGTTGGGTCCTCAGCAACCAATTTCACTTCATAGAATGCCTCCAATTCCACTGTGCTCCTTGCTCTGTGTGGATGTGTGGAAGACTTGCTTCTGGCATGCACTCCTGGCGCAGGCTGAACTGCTAATGTCAGTGTATCCACAGAAAACAAAGTCTGTTTGGTTTGAATTGCAATAAATATCAACAAAATATTATTAAAATAACTAAAAAAAATCCTAGAAAAAGAAGACAGAACAGATTTTGATACCAATATTGTCTTTGGATTTATAGGCAGAAAATCCCACTTCTGCTGTTTGTCATCATGTCTTTACAATGAATATAAGTCATCAAGTGTTGCTGACAATATTATTTGCACTGGTTCTAAATATGAACAAGTTTGTAATTAGTTCAAGAACACAATTTGACCTTGGGCTGTAGAAGAGTTGTGAATTAAGGAACTATGTCAGCAGCATGCCTAAAAATAAGAAACAAATAGAATACAGAATTTTCAAGTGACAATGATTGATATGTATACATCTCTATGAAAATGAATGAGCAAGAGTTTTCTGAACACAGGCAAAAATGAATTAATAATAAATAATGAGGAAAAATAATTGATTAAATATTTGATAATGAGAAAATTTGATGTAATAATTATTTTTCAAAAGGAAGATGTGAGACAAAAACAAAGTAGCTTTGAATGGAGTCCAGAATTTGATCCAAAGCCTTTGAAAGTCAGCAGGAAGCCACTGGATTCCACATGATTTTTGGCAGCCTTGTACTATACTCTCTGTGGGAGAAATCTGGCACATCTCTCAGATTCTCCATAAGTCAGTCCCAGTCTGATAGTACTGCTTCATCAGTTCATTCCTTTACCCATCTTCCTAAATTAATCTCATGACAATACATTTTATAGACTCTTTCTGACCTCTCTAATCATGATGGTTCTTGTAACATAAATGGTGATTTGAATAAGATTCCTCTGTATTTGTCTTTCCACCCCAGAGTAGACAACATTTGCCGCAGTCAGCAATAAAAAAGAGTAACTTACTGGGGAAAGTGATTTCTATAATATCACAGGTGTGTCAATGAATCCATTAACTTTTTTTAACTAAATCTTTTGGTTATAGATTGTTACATTTCTGTCCATCTTACTTTTTGCTTCACACTCTGCCTGACAAGCTAAACACTTATCTCCTGCCTGGTATTCCTACCCTTAACTAAATCATGCCCTCTATTTTTTTCCAGGAATGTTAGGTCCTCAAGGAATATGCAAACCAAAGGGAGTGCTAATATCTTCAGGTCATCAGAGAAAGAGCTGGAGTGTTCAGCAGAAGTGGCAGAAGAGCCATGAGTGTTGCCACACTGTTAGATCCACAGGTGAGAGATCACGGCTCTCTGTACCAGGATATCCTGACAGCTCCCTTAGCTCTGCAGCCATCCTGCCAGGTACGGCTTGTGCTCCCACAGGATCTGGGAAAAGCTGGACAGCCCTTCAAGTGGCTGGGTCTCCATCCACATCATCATTTCTGGCTGCAAAACAACTACACAACAGCACAGCAATCCACATGATTTTAATAATTCAATAATTTTAGAACAATGGAGGCTTTGCTAAACCTGACAGTGCCAGTCTGGTCCATTTGTAAAACAACAAACCTGAGAAATGGAAGAGATTCAAACCAAACCAAACCAAAATAACCCACAGAAAAACAAAATCAAAACAAAGCTACAATAAACAAAACTAACAAAACAAGACAAACCCCAAACTTTTAGCCATTTTTACTTAATATTGGTAAAATGTTTAAGGTATAGGAAGCTTTTCACAGTAACTCATTTGTCCTCAGTATTTTTTAAAATGAAATATTTTTATAATGAATGCTTATAAAAGGAGAAATATATATTAGAATAAAAAATGTGATTTGGATGGAAATAAGATTAATTTAATTTTCAAAAGAGGATATATTATTTTTAGCATAGAATTTTGAATGTGCAAGTTCAGTACTTCATTACAGGGTTGCTTCTAACTGATGGTACTGGTTTTATCTGTTCTGACTGACTTTTAGGATTAAAATAATTCTTTCCTGTTTCTCATATTATCTTGGGATCTAACTAGTTCAACTTAAAAACTAAGGAAAAAAGAAATGACTGAAAAAAGGAAAGGATATATTGCTAGGTCTGTTAGAGAGATTTTGGTATGTGGGGTATTTTTTTGTTGTCTTTTTTTGTTTTGTTTTGGGTTTTTTTATTATTTTATTTTATTTTTATTTAAAACTGGAAGGCTTGGAAGATTATTTGACATTCATGTGACAACATTATATGGTTCTGTGTTCTTACAGAGTATGATCAACACATGCAAATTTAGATGTGCAAATCAATGGCTGCTAAGTGAATCATCCCATTCAAATAACTAGTACTGATGAACAAAAAAATTTAGGTGAAGGGATGAGCAAGTAGGAAAATGCAGCTGTCATTAAAAATTAATTAGATACAGAGATTTCAAATTTGATAGGTGAACACATGAGCAAAATACAAGCAATCAAAATTAGAGAACAACTGAAGTTGTAGGTACATGGCTGCTGACATGTAAAAAATCCATATGTATATCACAGAAGAGCAGTTGTAAAGTAATACATATGTATATGACACAGATCATATAAATTTTTTTAAAAATAATTTCTTTTTAGGCTTTCATACGTCAAAGAGGATTCTGACATCATTACTTCTGTTATAATAAATATAATTTGAGATACTTTACACTTTTCTTCTTTCTCTCATTGTTCTGATTCAATCTTAATAGAAATCACACAAAACCTAATAGTACTACTTGCTTGTATAAAGCCAATAAAATTATATGAGTTTTCTAGAAGTCTTGAAAATATAACCTCATCTTACCTTAAAATATAGCTTATACATAGAGGCAAAGTAAATAACTTTTATTTTATTTTATTTGATGGCATTTGAAAGGAAAAATCTGAAGGAACTTGAAGTTTGTTGCTCACAGAGATAAATTTCTTTGGACTTTGCAATGTCAGATTATTCCAAAACCAGATTTGTATCAACTCATATTTAGAAGCAGTCAGGCTTATACAAACAGCAAAAACACACCCTGCAGAGGTCACTGAGCATGCAAACACAAGTTATTCTAGAACTGCTCCTCTTAGTTGTCTGAAATGTCTTTGTAACTCACAGTACAGTAAAAAAACTCTTTCTGAATTTCATGTTAAATAGAAACAGTTAGTTGTTTTCCTTGTCAGAACCAAAAATAAGAAACTGAGACAGGAGAAAAATGCAGTAAGATCCTGAAAACTTGTATTTCTCTTTTCTCCTAGCTGGTGCCAACAAAGTTCCCTAGAATATATCTACACAGGTAATATCTAGGAGTAAAACAAGTGCAGAAATACAATCACTTCCCTGCCTGCCTCCCTCCCCCCCAAAAGAAAGATAATAGTATTTCAATTGTTGATGATTCCTCTCAATCTTTGTTACTTCTTTCTTGTAAAATAATGGGAGAAAGAGAACAGAATTCTAGTGTTTCAGAAGTAAAACTAGATGCACTTTGAGGCATACTTTCTGGGAGTCCATTACCTTAGTGAAAAGATGGAAAAAAGCAGACTTTTGGAAACCCTACAGATCCTGAGTAATATAATAGAAGAAGTTACTTTTAAGTAAGTCTTCACTAGAAAATAGATAGTTTGGTAGCATGTAAATTTGAACAGCTAAATCAACAAAGAAAATAAAGGAATAAGTAAGAAAGAAAATAATAATTGGAGACATTCTGCCAAATGAATGCATCAGATATATTTCAGTCTGTCATGGGCTAAAGAGTCATATGACTTGTTTGTTCAGTTACAAGTTAATTGTAGGAATGGGACATGCTATCAAATAAAATTAGTACTGGTCTGTTAACCACACCCTAACCAAAACAAAAGGACTCGGTTGTCACTGTGTTTTCCAACAGCATTTTAGGTCTATTTATTACATTCTTGGGAAGAAAATCAGAATTCTGATTAGATATATCCTTTACTACATCATCAAATAAGACTTTTTCATATTAATGTATTAAAGCCTTAAAATTTTGCTTGAGGTTTTACTCCACTAACTGATAATAATTGATTTTAACAAGACTTCAGTAAATGAGGGATTTTAAACTTGCAGAAAAGAAAGAACTAATTCTCTGACCAAGTCCTGAAGTACACACGAAACTTGTAGAAAGGTACACAGAGTGTGCACATCATCTTACATTATTACCTATAATTCTCGAATTTGATGATTTGGAAATATTTATTATACATTTATCATATTTCAATTTGCTTCCACTTGAATTCCCCCTGCCACTGTCCTTTGCACTGTTTTGGACACTTCTGATGAGATCTTTTGAGTCTGCCATTTCCATCTGCAGTTGCTGGTGCAGGTTTTGGATGTTGGTTCCTTTTTTTGCCCACACGTAGGAAGAAGAAGAAGGTTTAAGTAACCCTGCATGTAAATATTGGTTCACATATGTTTTCTATCTGGTAAATTGAGTAGTGAAAACCAAAAAGCATCAGAGAACTATGCACATGTATTTGTACAGATAAATAATACCAAAAATTGCTGTTCATTCTACTATTGACAATAAAGTCAATAAATGTCCATAGTTACTTTTCTAGTTGTAAAAGAGCACATCTAGAGGATCTGCTTAAAAAACTCAACTTACTAAAGGTGTTTAAATCTTTCTGTGACCCAGGGCTTCCATGGATGTTCAAGATTGCTTGCCCTTGCAATAGAGATAATAATTTCCTTTTACTTGAGTAAAGTACATTAAAGCTCTTGGCACATTTGAACTTAGGGTGTGAGTCTATGTTTTAGGTGAGCAGAGGAACAGAGAGCTTAAAAGGAAGCAGTGACCAGAAAAGTGTGTGTTGAACTGCCTGAATAATTTCTTTTTCTTTTATTATCTCAGCCACACAGTTGCCACACTCTCCACTTAAAAAAACAAAACAAAACAAAACAAAACAAAACAAAACAAAACAAAACAAAACAAACCACCAAAAAACCCCACAGAAAGTCTGACATTTCAAAACTAGTCTATCAAAACCAAATTCCATTTAGCTACAGAATGTACAGTGCACTGGATTGTATTTCAAATGAATAAATGACTGACAACTCACTTCAATTTTTCATTTAATGCATGAAACTGCAATCTATGCTTGTACTTCACACTGAAGAAGTATCACTGAATTAATAGAATTGCCTGAGTGAATGGTATTCACAGCATGAATGAGGATTGTAAAATAATTTTAATCTTGTTGGAATGACCAAGTACTTCACTCCCATCACTGAAAAAGTTTCCTATATATTAATTTCTTGATGGTTCAAACGTAATTTTTTTGTGTCTTACCCCTCTCTCATATCCCCTTCTTTAAATCAGTAAGTAATATAGATAAAGGTTTAAAATAATAATGAAATTCTCATGCATAAATAACATTTTGAGTAGTTACATGGTGCAGTAAATCCTTGGTCAATGACTCCTAATTATTATTTTTAATTAAATATAAGATTATTATATTTGACAGATTTAAAATTTTGATAGTAGGATTTGGCAACTTCTCATCCTTCTGTTAATTCATTCTCCTAATTCAAAGGCCAGAAGTAACTTAATGACTCTTTTTCAAAGTCTAATAAGATACACTCTGAAGTCAATTTAATTTACTCAGTCTATAAGCAACATATCATTGCAGCTAAGCATTTTCATCAATGTACACTTAACGATTGAATGGATCACCATGGGAAATTTTATTAACTTGACTACTGACTCCAGCTCTAATCTAGTTCCTTTGTCAATTTCATCTTTTATACATAAAATAAACCTGAAATTATTTAAAAGATAGTTATGTCTGATTAGTACAATAAGACCCCAAAAGACAAATTCTAGATTTTTTCCCCTTTATCTTTTTATCTTACCTTTTCTTACTTATTTTTTGACTCACATAGTAGTCAGATCTTGTATTATGTGAAGTAGTCACCACAGAGAAAAAAATTTGATAAAGACATCTTATTCAACTCTGTGAATACTCTCTTTGATGATATTCTCCTTGTTTCTATTTTGACAATAAGCAAAAACAAATTTGCAACTATTGCTCATCTATAGTCTCATGAGAAACTTCAGTGGAAGATAAATGTTTAGAAGTAATATTACCTTGTATAGATTTTATGTATTCCAAAAGTTTTGCTGTTGTTGCTGAAGATAAGTATCAACCCTCCAAAGGAAAAGGGAATAATATTTAAAAAATATATCAATGTATGCATTTAACACACAAAATATAACTATTTGACATTTGATAACATATTTTGATTCAAAATATAAAAAATATTCTGCTTGAATATAATGTTATTGTCTAGTTGTTGTTATTTACAACCATCACAGAATCACAGCATGGGTGAGGTTGGAAGGGAGCATGGGAAGTCACAGAGTTCAGCCTCTCTGCTCCAGCATGGTCATCCCAGAGCACAGTGCAAGGATTATATCCAGATGGCTCTCAAATATCTCCCGTGAGAGATACTCTCCAAAATATCTCTGGGCAATCTGTTCCAGTGGACAGTCACTCACCCACACAATAAAGAAGTTCTTCTTCTCTAATTTAGTCAGATTAAGCTTGGAGGTTTGTGGGGACAGTGTCATAACTGGCTGTACACACGGGAACACTGTGAAAGTTCCTTCAAACATTTTGCACGGTGTAAAGCACCTGAGTTTCACTACAGTTCTTGCTCTATTACTCTCAATCTTTATCCGTCTATCTTGTCTATATTGAAATATATCTGTCTGTGAGAAAGTTGTAAGCAGGACATAAAAAAAAATCAGGTAAGTAATTTGATATATTTATGTCTGTCCCTTTTAATGGACAGGTATCAGTTTACTAAATATTTGGTGAAACAAACTTGAAATTGTTGTTATTCTGATCTTTCAAACTTGAACAGTGAAAACATCAAACAGCAACATAACATTTGTAAGAGTTGATAAAATATGAGGTTTTAAAAATGGTCAGGTGGAACTTTTAGTACCGTCCTTGGCTGTCCTCTCTTGAGGGTAGTAAACTCAAACAAACAAACAAACAAACAAGGAAGTGCTATAGTATCTCTTAAAGAGCAAAACTCAGATTGTTACACTAATTGCAACTAGTCTCTGCAATAGTAACATGTAACAGCCTATAGTAGCAACCTATACAAATTAGTCTACCCTAATAAAGTAATTAAGGGGGTCAGTGTACAGAAGGAATTAAAATGAGATGTACGTATTTTTTCACTAGGAAAGTGCGCTCTGCTGTTATTGGATATTGCATCACCAGCATGGAAGTTGCACTCACTTGGTCAGCCAAAATTAATTTTTTTTTAAAGTCAACATTTAGTAGATCTGAAGGAGACGAAAATGGTGAAAATGCCTCCCATTGTCAAAGGAAATAAAAGAACAGGTTAAAAAAAAAAAGAAAAAAAGAAACAGGAAAAGAAGTTGGCTGTGAAGATGGTAAAGTGAAAATGGAGAAATAGAAAGGATAAGTTATGAGTATACTGATATCTCAAAATGGGAATAAACCTTTGTGACTTGTTCCTGAATGAGAAGAAAACAGCAAGTTTGTCTGCACCTAGAAACAGAGGAAATTGAACCACATCAAAAGGAGGACAGGCCATAATGATATCACACGTGCAGACTGAAGGTCCTTAAGAGTTTTGTGGAAATCTCTCAGTGCAGTTCCATGCTGAAATACTGGGATCACAGCTGAATGAGACAGCTCCAAAGTGGGAAGAAATCTATCTACATTCGTGCAATGTCATATTTGGGCTAACTAGCACTACTGGAAAATACTAATCCTGCTCTTTCCTTGTTTTATACATCCCTCTCCCATCTCTGCATTTCCTCCACCTCATGATTTACAAAAAAGGTTACAGCTTTGTACCTACTCTTTGCAGGAGAAAAACTGATCTGTAAAAAAAAAAAAGAAAGAAAAGGGGACAAAAAAAAGAGACAAAAAGGCACTTTGTTCCTTGTCCCATTTATAACCACTCATACACTCTCACACTCTCACATAGAGGCTGCCAGACTCAAAATTTTTGCAAATGTTGCAAGTCTCTTTTTTGTGGTCAAAGCTGTGAACAGATGCACAAAAGGAGCAGACATTTAAAGGAGTCAAAAGGAAGGAATAGATACAGGGAAATTTTTAAACCTGAGGTACTCCTACTGCGCAGCCAAATTCACTGCCAATAATCCACAGATGTACAGCACATGGGTGTGCAAAGCTGTGACTGTTAGAGGTGTGAAAGGAGTTCTTAGTATGTTTATTGAACAGCAAACGTACCCATCTGTTCTGCTGAAATAAGTAAGATCTGCATCTAAAATCTCATACGTTTGGAAAGTTAACATTTCTGGGGAGTGACATAACAGAGGTAACAAGGTGTGCTCCCTGATACTGACGTGGGTAAACTTATTCAGTATCTAAAAGTAAATATTCAGGGCTTATAAGAACCAGTTGCGCATTTTTTCTCACTTATGTTTCTATCATGATATTTTCTGTCTCTTCAATTTCAGCCTGTGTTATCTTTGTGGGGCAGAGCAGCCATATACCTGGCCAAAAAACTCTTTTATGCATTATGAACAGTGGCAAGGAAATTGAACAACAGGCCCCATGGTAGATATTTATGGAATGGGAAGTCCAAAATGGAAAGTTCTTTAAAAATTATTGTATATCCTGAAGTTTCAAGAAATACCAAGAAATATTATGAATAGACCTCTTTGGTTTAGGACCCTGAAATTTCCAATTTCCTTCACAAAACAATATCGCACTGAAGATCACAAAAAACCAAAATGAAAACAAACAAAAACCTGAACAAACAAATAAAAAACTAAAAAAAAAATTTTTTTTTCAGGCCAGGTGATGCTGGGACTCAAAATTTTTCCAAAGAGCAGCTACCTCAACTTGCTACACCTCTGAGAATGAATATGAGTAGGTGCACAGCTCTTATCTAAGTCTCATTATTATCAATAAGAAGAGGATAAGTTCCCTAGGGCTCAATCACATAGATATTTCTTGAGCATAACTTATATATATGTATATATACATTTAATATTAAACTCTATTATAGCCACAGATCTTTATGAGATCATAATAATTAGAACACTCACCAAAAACAGGGATTAATTTGTCTCCGTCATTCAACTGGAATTCTGCCCCTCCAGGAGGCGAGGTTTCAGCTATGAAAAAACTACAAGCTGCATGTTTTCTAGCAGGGTTTTATTTTATTGTCCCTTTATAGTTTTAAAGTTGTCCTAGAGAACAGCAAAGAATGTATAGTATCTTCAGGGAAACCAGCATGCAAAAATTATCAAGGTACTAGATTAATGGGGAAGAAGCAGAGTTCTTAATCTTCCACGTCTCTGACAAGTTTCATTTATGCTTTTAAAATAATCCAGTTAATTGAATTTGTTAACAATAATAAGAACAAAACCAAAAACAACAACAACAAATAACATTAAAAATATCAATGATAATTTCTAAAAATCATCTTCCCCCATTTATAAAGATAATTTTGGAAGAAGAATTCCCATATCTCAGTTGAATTTCCAAGCCACCAGGTTAATGAGTTGCATCTCCTGTTAGACTAATACTGTAGCATGTACTTTGATCTCTTTCTTAGATATAAATTTCTACTTTAAAAGTTCCCTGTTGTATACAATGACAAAATGAAATTCAGAAATAAGAACTCTGGAACATTTTTGAAGCCTGAATGGACTTAATCAATATATGAACAAGAATTGCTTTCTTCCTCTATGCTTTAGAGTTATAAGCCCCCTCCCCCACCCTCTTCCCCACCCCAGAATCTTTAACTTACTCACGAAAGACTGGTATCAGATGCAAAACAATCTCTAGTGATTTTATCTCATAGTGATTGTAGTAATTGTACTTATCATAAAAAAAAAAAATTGACTCATGATTTGTTTGTGCTCCTACTAATTTTCCTTACCATGTGGATTTTTCTCATTTGACAAAGCAATAGGAAATTATTTTTGTGGAGTTTGAGGCTGCACAGCGATACCAGGCTTCTTTCAAAAGAAATAATAGAACAATAGGATCAATGTTATGCTGTTTATAATTTTGTTAGCAATACTGAAAGGTCACAAAACAATGGGAGTTATGAACACTGTGCTCAAATCAGACATCTGGAAAATGTGGCATGAATCTGCTCTACACACTCTTCATTTATTCAGTTTGTGGCTAGTCAAATAAGAAGTTTTGATGCTGCCAAGTCTCATGATTTTTTTCCCAAGAAATCTTTCTCCCACATTGCAAGACTAAATTTTTGTGCTAAAAATGAGTTACTACCAAGGTTGACTTTAAAAAGTACTTGATCAAACTGAAATTATGGAGCCTGAAATGGAAAATCAGGCATAGTTTAAACAGGGAGATTAGCAATTTGCTGCTGGGAAAATTATTTTAATCTATGAAATCAGTAAAGGGGGCCTGAAGGCAAAAGAAAGATGTAAATATTGGAACTGCACATAATCTCACCAACCAGTGGCCAGTGTCACTGTGCAGGAGTTTGCAAAATGGAAATACATTTGCAGCCTTGGGCACTGAAAACAGTGTATTTGTACTGATCTGCAGGTTGCACTAAAAATCACCAGTGGTTACCTGTAACTCTTCCTTACAGCAGAGACATAAAAATGTTGCAACTCAAATCAAGAGGCAGTAAGTAATTCATTTGAACTTTGTGATACTCATATTTCACATAATTTGTTTTGTAATATTCAGATTATCAATAGAAAACACTGAAGGGAGGCATTTGTTTCAGAAATATCTCTTCATTAAAGTATAGTGGTCCTTTACATTCATTGCTACTATAGTTTTCTTCATTATTCAATAGCACTTTCAATCCCCATGTGTGTGACTTTCATTATTATGGATCATTTTTCCTTAGGATGTGTGATTTAATTTTAATTCAGGAATCTAAATCAAAATCCTTTGCTATTTAGTGGCTCTCTGGTGTAATAAAAGAGAGTAAGGCTTAGCCCTCTGCTTTTGTGCTCAGAAGCACTTTGCCATGTATTTGAATTATGATAAAATCAATTGGAAGAGTCTGACAGTGAAAAGTAGGAAAAAAGTTTCCCTATATAAAGCTTAAGAATAACTATAGCTTTTATTCTTCCCAGGAAAAAAAAAAAAAGCTGCAGGCAAATAGCTTGTTAATTCAGCATCTATCACTATTTAACCTTGTTTGTCCTCTCCTTGATAAAACAACACAATTAAAAGGCTTTCCCTTTGAATTATCAGTGTCTGAAGTTAAAATGGCCTGTGTTTTATGAAAGCTGTGTTCCCTGTTATTTCCATAAAGACATTTCTGAATTGTTCTCTGAGGCTTGTTCACTCTTAGCATCTCTGGGACTGCAGCACCAATGAAAGCTTTTCTCTTTCTGGCACATAGCCAAGGAGAGCCATGATCTAATACTGCAAATTATTTTTTCTCTTTTGCACTGGGGAACTACTGTGTTAAAAGCTAGCTTCTTTTCCTAGCTCCAGGAGAGTGAGGCACAGACAGGTGCAGCCCCTTTGATTGCACTGAAACCAGTCTCAAGGCCCTCCACAGTCGATGCTTCGGTGCACAACCGTGAAGGAGAACGAGCGCATTTTTCCTTACTCTCCATTTTTAAACCATGGCCTAATCAGCAGCTTCACAAAAGTGTCGTAGCTTGAGAACATTTTTTTTTTCTCTGTCTGAATACAAAGCTGAATACATGGGAAATTACAGCACTGAAAGAATCACATCATTTTTTACCCTGGTCTGTCAGTCTTGGCATGATTTTTTAGCCTGAAATTCAAGAAATACAAATGATGTTAAAAAAAAATCACTTCAATACAGGTAATGTTAAGTGAAAATTACTTGATCTAGGGCTTTGTGCCATAGAAGATGAATATACTCTCTGTTTTTTCGCTGCCATCCCCACCCCAGCCAAAGAAGCGGGAAGGGATGTGGAAGAAAAATCCACCTTTTGAAAATACTTTGGGAAAGGCAAGAAACATGTAAAAATTGTTATCTAAAATGTGGAAAATAAATATTCTATTTTATTATACTTGCCCCAGGTTTTTCTGCTGTCTTCATTCCAGTTTTTCTTAAGCTGGTGAATACAACTGAGCAGCCAAAAATTCCCCATTTTTGAAAGTATTCCTGCTGCTGGTCCAGTTTCTGTTCCAAATGATGGTCAACATTTTCACTGTAAAGAGTTTTCCAGATTGCAACTTAATACCTGATATTTGTTAGGACTTTTTCCTGTCTATAGGCTTAAATGATCCTCTGAGGACTACAACATACTCTACTCTATTCTAGTAGTCTGTCATTTCTCAGGAGAAAAGCAAGGTTGACTGGATTCAGGAGGTGGTTGAGTGCAGTAATTTGTTCAGTTTCGTGTCAGGGGAGACGTTGTTGTTGAGTAGTGGGGTCTGTTCTTTTAACTGTGTCCCTGACACCCTTCCCTGGTGTGATGCAATGTTGGAGGTAATACACATTTCTTCAGGGTAATGACAAAAGCTATTGCTGATGATTTAATTCCAGTTTTGTGATGGAATTAATGGCATCATGCAAAAAATGCTGTGAAGATTCAGTTCCTGCTATATTAAAAATAATTGCATACCTGAGCCTTTTCCCAGCTGAAGTTCTTCTGCCTGAGAGTAGGGTGGAAAACTAGCTTTGATGTGATGTTCTGTGCTTTCTGCTCTCCCCTGCAGTATGCTACTGCTCTCCACTTTTGATGTCTGTCACTTTGCCACCATCATGAGTGTGTTTCTGTGATGATGAAGTAAACTGGACCACAGGTTTCCTCACTGTGGTCTTCCCACCAAACTCATCATCAAACTCTCATTGACACCAAATGAGACAAGATTAAGAGCTATACTTGGGTTTCAGAAGCCAGCTTTTGTTCCTACTGTGATATCTAAAGCTGTTTATCACTTCTGTCCCTTATTCTGAACTTTAGAGGTGTAGTTTAGACTATTAAGCTCTTTGGCTTCATGTCTTGCTTTCATCCTAGTTGATTCAGCACATCATTTTACATTCAATTTTGAGAGTCATGAGTTTGTCTTTTCCCTATGCTGTCTGACAGCTGTCTCAGCACTCATGGATGTAAATGTATTAAATATAGATTTTAAAGCTAATATTGATATTGGGTCAACACTGTGCCAAAGAAACACCCTGGTGAAAATAAATCAAAATTGTTTCAAGGAAAGTCTTTCTTTTCTCCTACTGGGAGATGACTGTTTCACAGCTTCAACCCTTCCGGTTCGTCTGACAGAATGGTCACGGAGCAGATATTTCTTGGATGTTGGAGAGAGTCACAGAGATAGAGACAGAGTTCTCAATATCTCCAAGCTGAAAAATGTTTAGTTCAAATTGTTAATGCTTTATAGCCTGTCATAAGCACTCATTCAGTTATTAGGAATGCCATGAAT
The DNA here is from genome assembly GCA_013397195.1 of Hylia prasina. Lineage (NCBI taxonomy): Eukaryota > Metazoa > Chordata > Aves > Passeriformes > Sylviidae > Hylia > Hylia prasina. Next base: position 655,861 of record VYXD01002344.1, read on the forward strand.
GCTTCATATTAATACCAGAGTTGCCTACAACAGAGTATCTGTTTTTCTGAGGATGATTTTGGTTGGTTGGTTGGTTTTTTGGTTGGTTGGTTGATTGGTTGGTTTGTTGGTTGGTTGATTTTGGTGGGTTTTTTTTTAACTTTTTAATTAGTTTTTTTTTTTTTTTAACAGAACAATTTCAAATTAGAAATAATATATGTTTGTCTTCAGAAAGAAAATTTTAAAGATTCTCATTCTTTGTTACTCAGACAGGAAACCAACCATGAAATGTCATCTCCCTCTTCAAATAAGAAAACACAGTGCAGTATGGAAAACGCCATGATTTCCATGGTATGCTCCCGCTGCTTGATTCTCTGAGAAAAAAGACACTTTAGTCAAATTATAAATAAAAAGAAACACAGCAGTATCATATACAGTGTTAATATTTTTTGTTTGTTTCTATTTCAGAAAGAAATGCTTTTCAGTTTAAAAAATGGTTGAAATCTAATCTTCTGTCAGATAATAAAGTCAATGGAAAATATTAATACATTATTCCCATTTTTAATTTATTCTTATCCTGCACTAGGGATTCCATTTAATTTTTAACCTTCTAGGTCACTTCTGGAGCAGGATTAAAATGCTTTTAAGAAATGTAGTCCTACCAGCTCATAAGAATGTAGATTCTCTCATCATATAATGTTATCCCCTCTTGCTTGTATCACTTAAACATCTTGCAAATGGCGTTAAAGTTGATGTATTTATGGATGTTGGTAGGTGCTAGGTACTAGGGCAATATGTCCTCCAGGCTATATCTACTGCAGAACATTCCTCAAACCACCAATGCAATGATACAATCCATGGTGCCATGTATAAGAACCAGCCAGTAGAAGAATAATTCATATTCAGGGTCTGTCATTCCTAAGAATGAATGTTCGTATCCAGATTTTTATGAAGACTAGTAGTTACCAGCCTGGATGCCCTTTGAACACAAGTAAACTTTAATAAATCAAGTGAACAGTTCAGAATAAGGGCATTCTTCGGTCCTTATACAATATCTCTATTCTATTTCTTTAAGTTAAAAAAAAAAAGATACTTCTTTTCTTGCTTTCATTTTCCCAAGCTTTTGTCAGTGCTTTCAGAATGCATCAGCACTCTAAGACAACACCCTGTCCTCGTTTCTACACATTGTTTGTGTACCAGGCTCAGAACTGCCATTTCAAATCACAGCACATTGATCTTTAATGTTCTTTTAATTTAGGCTAAAGATGCAGAAATCTTAGCTCAGTTAGGCTGTATGGTGACCTGCATCTGAACTTCTAACCAGCTGCTCCTAGGTCTCTGACGATGATTCTTTTTCAAAACCACAATTAAAATTAAAAAAAAAATAAATGACATTCTAGGCTGGATTTTATTATGTTTTAACATTATTATTGTTCAGTCACTTAAAAATATGTGCTTTCAAAATGGTTGTAAGGGACACAGGATTTAAACAGATGCAATAATCTCACTTACTTCTGTCTCATTCGCTCTTTAGATCTATTGCTGTTATCTGATTTACTAAGACATGGCAGCTGGTACGGCCTTTTTGAGCTCGCTTTGCAAGATTAAATTCTACCACCTTGACCTAGCATAAATATTGAGAAGTGGCACAGGGCAGGTTCATCATGGGATCTGGTGCATGAAATTAATGCTGGAAAGTAGGATAACAGAGTGACAGTGACATGGATGTGTTGGTCTGGATAATTCTGGAGTTCTGGAAGAGGGGAAAAGTTCACTAAGACAGCATTACCTTACTGAGCATTGCAAAAGGAAATAAAGTGTTCCCACATAAGCTGTTTGGGGTGGAGAAGACTAGCAAGAGTAGCATATTACCATGTTTAAAAATGATTGATATGCTCTCAAAAATGAGCTTCTACATTCCTCTCCTCAGCCTGACATTACAGTTTGCACTTAGCTCAGTTAGCAAAAGAATAGAAATTCTCCTGAGAAAGTTGGAGCAGTGAAACTGGAAGCTGGGAAACTGGTCATGTGATATCAATAAATGAAACTCCCTTCACAGGATATTTTAAGCAAGCATAGACTGCAGAAAAAACTTTTTTTTCTTTTTTTTTTCTTTTTTTTTACAGAAAGTATGACTAAAAATGAGGGTATATTTAGTATACTTCTATTATTCTTGCAGAGCCAATTTTAGCTTAACCTTCTCTTTCTGAGGCATGATGGAAAGCCACAAAAACTGTTCTGTTCTTGGTTTCACTCCCAACGGCATACTGGCATACTACTTTCACAAGACTGCCTTGAGCAGTATTCTGTAAACTAAATGATGATTATGCATATATGAGCACTGGGCCAATAAAGCACAGAATTTGCTATTCACTTTTATGACTGCTGTGTGGCATCTCTTTCTGTTAAGGCAAATAAGCATGTTTTTATATTAGCATGCTGAAGAAAATAAAAATCAACTTGAAAATCTCTGTGTATGAATATGCACACAGAGTTTAAATTAATCATATATTCTTTAGTGGATGCAAGTAAAAAGGAATGATTTGGCTGGTTTAGTACTATGCATTTTAAGGTTCTAATTTATTTCCAAACTGGAATTTTTCTGTTTGTTCAGACTAAACACTGTAACTCCTAATAAAATAATAATTTGGTCTGCAGTAAATGTCATTCTGTAGTGCTGCTCAGAGCGTAGGCTCCTAAAGGGCAAAATCGACTCAATTTTAAAAAAGAAAATTTACAAAAATCCCCACCTATAACAGATGCTCTAGCATATGGCTGGGTTTTAAGTGAGTGCATAGTTGAGCACAGAAAATAAATAAGGGCATGACAAGACCCCTCCTCCTCCTTTTGCCCCATAGATAGACTAATCACATGGTCACCAGATGGCATATACAGAACTTTGAATGCAGTACAATATTTATAGCCACCAATTTGCGGCCTTAAAGTCAGAATATTAAACTGTTTATTTCATATGGCTGCAAAGAGGCACTTTACTGCTGTTTATTTTTGTTGTCATTACTATTGAGAACCCAGGGAAGAACTGGTTTGTGCAACTGAAGTGGGCAACTATGCCTTGAAATTGCCTCAGTGATATTGCAGCCTTCGTGAAGTGAGTAAAGCCGGTTTTAAACCCAGTTGTAAAGTAATCTGGAAACCTCTCCCACCTTAATTTATTCCTATCTTGCACTAGACATTCCATTTAATTTTTAACCTTCTAGGTCAGTTCTGGGGCAGGATCAAGATGCTTCCAAGAAATGTAGTCCTACCAGCTCACACGAATGTGGATTCCCCCTTCTCATAACCTGAAAATCTTGGTTGAAAAGCACTGGACATAATTTTCTTGCAGAGCTGGGGAAGGTTGACCAGTTCACCACTGTATCACAGGGTCCCCAAGGGCAAGTATGGCAAAAGGTGGCTTTGCTTCCGACCCTGCCATCATCATTATCCCTGTTTCCCTCTCAGGTGGAGGCATCCCACTACACAGAAGCCCCCAGTCTGGTGAGGTAGCATTTGCATCCTATGGCAGTTTTCCCCGAAGTCTGGTTTTCTCCCCAGTTATTACAGGAGCAACAGCCGTGCTGGATGCCGAAATGTCTTATTTGCTCTTACTATTGGAGGCCACAAGAGGGAGAAGAAGATAACGAAGCCACAGCGCGGGAGGTTGCGTGCTCCAAATCCTCTTTGAGCTGCATAAAGTCTGTCTGCTCCTCCAGCTTCCTGGGTTCAAGTAAACAATCATTAAGCTTTCAAAATCTGAACATCAGAAAATCACAACTGATAGCTAAATGAAAATGACATTGGAGCAGTGTTCGCCTTTATTTTGTACCATACCCTGACAGGGGCGGAATATCTCTTCCCAAAATAATACTAAATGCCTCATACAAAAAAAAAAAAAAATTAAATACTTTAAAACAAATAGAAATCCAAATAAAAAGAACAAATTTCTGCTTGGAACATTTGCAAAAAAACCACTGTGTAGATTTTTCCTTCAAAGAAGATACTGCAGAATCTTGCATAGACTTTGGGGGTTTTGAGCCTTTATGAATTGAAAGAAAAATATTCAGTTTCTTTTGTGGATGTTCTTTTATATCTGAAGAAACTGATAATGTATACTCTGACTATTTTAAGGAAATCTATTTGCATGACAGCACAAATTTATCAGATGCAGTTGTATTAAAAAAATTACAATATCATTATGAGCATGTAGACTTGCAAAAGCAAAATGTAAGAAATATGTAGTGTTTCTACTAGACACTACATTAGCCCAGCTAGTATTAAAAAGTCCAGAATTATATCGGTGTATTATCATCTTTTAGAGAGTTTATGTAATCTTTTTCATGAGTTTACACTGTCAACTAGAGACCTTTAGTGAACTCACAGTTCGACAACATTGCTGAAGAAACTATGTAAAGATGTATAAAACATACTATTCTGGGCTATAAAATACTCTTTCCCTTTCTTCCTTTTGCTTTATTATTTGAATACTGTGTTTTTAACATTATTTGAAGACCACCAGGGGACTGTGGCAATTCATAATGTTGCAACACTGAAAATAATGTGTTTGATTTATTTTTAATGTGAATACAGTAGTGATTTTGTTTGTCAGAAGCCATGGGGAACAAAATTGGATATTAGACACTATCAGCTTCCATTTTATATAATAGGAAATGTAACTAGATCATAAACAGAGATATGATTTAAAAATGCACTCTTTTATGTTTAAGGAAATGATATTAAAATGTTTTGCTGTTACAAACAGAATACATGCATTTCTAGCCAAATTGTAAAGTTTCTATTGCAAAAGAAAGAATAAAAAAGAATATGGAGAGAAGAGAGAGATAAAAATAATTAGCAGAAACACTATTTTTTCACAGTAAATTTTAATCTGTTTCTGAACTGATTTTTTTGGTTTAGATTAATTTATTCTTTTTTCTTGTTCTGATCTAAAAAGAATAAGCAGCAAAAGCCAAGATGTGAAAATAAATGGGCAGAACAGCTAAATGATTTAGAAGGTTTTGCCTAATTTTGTGCAACTGCTCATGAAAGACCAACTAAATTATATATGCAGATTCTTTGTAACAGGAAGCCTGATCAGTTTAGTATTTTGTGGGGAATGAGAGCATGATCCCAAAGTATTTTTTTCCTCTTTTTTTGTTTTGTTTTCTCTTTGAAAACTTAAAATTAAGTTGTACATTCTGCTTATGTGTTATAGAAGATAAAATATATATTTTCATCATAAAACTGTAGAGTTTTTTTTCACATTTCATTGTGTCAATTCCATAAGTTTCCTGTCATGTCTCTAGTGCAGATTGCTTAAAAGTTAGACAATCAATCTCAAAAAAAAATAAGATGAAAATAACTTTGCCTTAATGCAACAAGGGCAGTAATTTTGTTTAAATTTACATGGAATTCAGATTTTTTTTTTCCAAATACTTTTGTCTAGATGGAGACATCTTTTATAGATCTAGGAATTAAAACTTTTAACCTCAGATGTATTCCATAATAAGCTATTAAGATTAAAGTTCTAATTCTTTCAGTTTTCCCATTTCTAATATCTTCAGTTCATGGGAAAGATTACAGTTTTGCTATACTTATTTCAGGTTTCTTACTTAGCACGTTAGCAAGCTTGATCATGGTTAGATTTACTCAAAAACTATACAGAGCACCTGTACAGAAATGTGGGGATTTTTTGTGTGTTTTTCTTTGTTTAGTATTGTTTCGTTTACTGCAGAGGGCTACAAAATGTGCTGGAAACTCTAAAACAGTCTCAGGCTACAATAGTAAGTGTCACTGCTTACCAAAAGACATATGTGTCACTGTTGTGACAGCAGTAGTTTTGTGGGCCACCTGGAAGACTAGAGACCACCACTTACTTGCAAGCCACTGTCATTAAATACTCCTTGATTTACCATCTGCTTTTATGAAATGCCCATGAAATTAATATCTTAATGGAATCATGGAATGGGATGGAATGGGGTAGTTCAGTGTGAAACTTTGTGAATTCAGTGAAGGAATAAACCACAGCTGCTCTTGTCTATGTTGTGCTGTTGTGGTTTTGAAAACCTGTATTCTGCTTCTTTGCCTGTAATAAATCCAATTAACACTGGGTTTCAGATTTCGTTGTAAAATGCCACATTTTTATGCACTATTCTTATTTTTTCTTGACTAAATAGTTTTCAACTCTTAGAAAATGCAAATGTATTGCTCAAATTAGTAGTATTTATTTAATGTCAAATACCGCAATATTCATGATACAAATTTGCAAGCAAATGAGCTATTTATTTGAGTACAGACATGTGTGTGTTTCCTAGATCCAATTTATCTCACTGTAATAGATTTAATTATATAGACCTTGCTTTCATATCAGTTTATAGAGAGAGTTATTTAGATGCAAGTATTCTTCTGTAAAGAAGAGTTATGTAGAAGAGGCTTAAATTAATAAAATATCTTTCCAGAGAATACTTCAATGAAGAAAAAAGGGCTTAGGAGGAATACTTTTATGCATATAGTATTAATAAAAAGAAATACTCACTTTTTTCTTATATCTAATATATCTATTTATTATATCTTTATTAGCCTCCATGGATTCACTCTACAACCACTAAAAAATACGTTTGATTCATAATACAGAATATAGGATTTTCCTGAGTACTCCTGTGAAAAAAGATTTGAAAGACAGCATGGAAGAGATTTGCCAAGTACTAAGTGCAACAAGAGAGACAAGCATTTTAGCATTAGTAACTGCAACTTGTGCAGGTGAAATCTATTTTTATACATCATCTCTGCTTGTGGTTTGTCCTTACAGACTCAGCTAATGGAAGAATTTTTTTTTTTTATTATTTTTTTTTTTTTTTTTTTTTTTTTTTTTTTTTTGTCATTGTCAAAATCATTCCATTCTACTTGTTTGTTGTTTGGTTGGTTGGTTGTGGGTTTGGGTTGTTTGATTTTTTTGGAGCAGTGGTTGGTTTTTTCTTTCCCTTTTCTTTTTTTAAGCACTTAAACTCTATGCAAATAAAAAAAAATCCTACTCTTTAGCATAAAACATCCCAAGTTTTGTACATATATGTGTGTGAGCATTAGTAGAGAATTTCTATATGCAATGCATGAAGCAGTATTTGCAGGGAGAAACAGTTGGCGATCAAAAAAAATCATTTGCAAACAATACTGGTTGGAAACAATTGCCAGTCAGATGTGCTTGAGCTGGCAGAATGTTGGAAGGGCAGAGATGATCTTGCTGGAGTTCAGCAGCCAACACAGAGCCATATCTAAGAGGCATATACAGGAGTTGAAAAGTTCAGGGTAGGCCTGAAGCATTCCAGCATTTTAGGCGAGGAAAGATTTCTAGTTTATTTCAAGTCAAATAGTTACTGTAAAAAGCATGACTGTTATGGACTATGTAATGACAAAGGATACTGGTTTTCCTTGCTAAATTTTTGGTTTTTTTGCTTCTCAGCTTTTTTTATATGTTTTAATTCTATTCCAGGCTCTGTCATTTAATATAGGCAGTGAAAGATATACATTTTTAAAAGCCACAGTTGTGCTTGGATTGTGGAAACTGGGGCAAAAGGTATAGTTTTGTGATGTGTGTGGGATTGAAGACTATATTTTGTGCAAGCATAAAATGGGAAGTAAGGTAAAAATATCCTTTGTCTTTGCATAGTAGTTTATTTGTGGAAACTATCACATGGAATGTCATGGAGAAATAGTCCTTCAAATATTTAATAAAAGTTTTCATAGAATTAGATACCATTTTTTTTTTTTATCTCAATACTTATGTGGTGACAACAGCTATGGATTTTTCCTGTTGCAGTTTATAAGAGAATATTAAACTCATGACATGGCTACCTAGCTTTATGTGGGATTTTTTTTTCCCTTTTCCATCAAATAATTTATCTTTAAAAAAAATAATGCTTATAATTATCACATTAATAGAAAGATTTTTTTCCATTAATGTTCTATTTGCCAGATATTTATGCGGGTAAAAGTTCTTCAAATCTGTATCCTCAACAACATCTTATTAAGGAATAGATGGAGGGTTGTGTTTATGAGTGTATCAGAACTTGGCCCATAGGTTACTTCTAAATGCCATTCAGCATAATTTTAAAACAACATTTTACAAGTATGATAAAGTGAGAGTATTTGGCTGAATATGAATGAAAAATAAAACAAAAAAAAAAGTAATTGACAGCAAAATAGAACACACACCCCCCCCCCCCCCCCCCCACCCCACCCCTCCTTTTGCTTATGGTTTTGCTGCTCACAGTTACATCCCTGATTCCTGTGAAAATGGAAATCATTCTGTGGGGTATAAAACAGCTGCTATTACACACATACTGACAAACAAAAATATATACATTTTCAAAAACTTTGCTGCAGACCTCCCTTCCTTAACACACCCAATTTAAAAATTCTATTCTGTCCTAAGTCAGTGAAAATAATTAATCAAGTTAATCAAGGTAAGGGTATAAAGGATAAGAAGTGATATATTTAATCCTGTCATGGAGACTGATCTCCAGTTTTAAATGGAGGGGTAAAAGCAGTGTGTCCCTTTGCCAATGTTTTAAGTAGCAAAATTTTATATGAAAAGTTCCATATAAGACTAAGCAATCTTTCCCTACATGTGAAAACAGCCCTTACCATTTCAGGAAGATACACTTACCTATGGGACCATTGCTGCCACAAAGAGTACAATAGAGGCTATAGAGACCATGAATTTTTTAAGGGAATGACAAAGAGCCTTGGTCTTCCTGAGAAAAGCAAGGTTTGCAGTCCCATGTCATGGAGCATAGACCCACATACACATCTAATTAGATATCTATAGAGACCAATCTTTAGGCTTGGCTCTTTAACCCCAAACACAAATAAGTCTTTTTATGCAGCTCACTTTTTGGCTCTCACTGACAGTACTTTTTTAGAGTCAGTCACCAGCCCTTGAACAGCCATCTGAATGATGCATATACAGGTGGAATATTGATGAGATGAAGTGCACACATCTGATGTAGAAATTAGATGGACCATTTTTCATTTTAAAGTGCTCTGCAAATATTAAAGGTCATTAAAGTGAAATAAAAATAAATTTGTCTTTATGGATTGCTGCTCCTTTATGTCCCAGTCTTGCAAATAGCTTCATGTAGGCAGGCAATTTTGTTTAAGTACAGCTTGTTTGCTGACTTCTTGCAAGATTATAGATTTCAACAATGTGAAAATGTCAATACATGCATCCTGCTTTTGCCTTGGAAATTATTTTTTTTCAGTCAAAGCAATTATTTACTTTCTTTAACAGAAGTGTAAGACTGACTTTTTCTGCTCATGAGTGAAGCTGTCAAGTTATCCTGCTTGGGTGGAACTTCTCCATGAAGAGAAAGACAAATGAAGAACTCCTCAACAGAGAATAGTTTCCTTCTGGTGAGTGCATGGATGCAGACAGAAGACACTGTACCAGACCACTTATATCTCTACTCTTGTTGTCAGTGCAAAATGAAATATAGTGACAGAAATATTTCAATATTTATTCTCTTTTTTTCAACAAAATATTTATTTAAGGAAGACAGGGAAATTTTGTTACATTCCTCATTGAACCTTTTATGATTTGATCTTATTTGAGCTTATAAAAAAACTCTGTTCAATGCCCATGATCTAAGTAAAATGCCCCATAAATAAGATAGAGACCCATAATACTCCCTCATACACCTTCAATTTCAGTGTTTACAGGACCAACAGAACTATTTGTTTTATATAGGTTTGGTAGATATACCGGGCTGAAATTTTCTTGTTCACTGTCAACTGTGAAAAATAACTTTTAAAGTGTCATAGATTTTCCTTTTATATATTTATTCTGTTATGAATGAGAAACAGAATATATACAGTCTGTAAATATAAGGAGGGGGATAAAGTTCATTGTCTGCATATAATTAAAGTCAATGTTATTTTTTTACTCAAGCATTTCCAGCCCAAGGAAAGGAAATATTTTTTTTAGTTGGTGCTTATAATTTGGAGCTGCTTTTTTAAGTAGTATAGAAGGGGAGAGAAGGAGACAGAGGAGATATATATATATATTTTGGTAGGATACGCCACTTTGCATAAATTCTGACTGTTATTCTAAACAGGAAACAGATTTTTTTGTATGTCAAAGGAATTTATCTGAAAGGCAGGCACTCAAATTAGTACAAAAGGTTTAAGACAAACACTCGTGTTTCCTCTCTTAGTGAATGCTGACATTTTTAATGGCAATGTCCCTGCCATCTCTGTTCAACGGGGAGAACTTCTGTGCCTCCTCTCCAGCAGCAGAAGCCCCCAGCAGCTGCTCACTTCCTGTGGGCTGGGCTGCTCTCGGCCCTCTTCCCATGAGCAGAAGGGAAAGCACAGAAACTGAACCTTAGAAATCATCCACTGATTAGCCTATTATTACCCACGATGGAGTAATCCTATATGTTAATTACATATAGTGAATTCTATTTAATATCTGTTCACCAAATCTTTTGGAGATTTTGTAATAGATTTTATGGCAGACCCTCCCTTGTCAGGAAGCCCTTAGGTTTTACCAGTGTAATTTCCTTGCCTTCCTGACTGTACTGTTCAGCATCTTTCTTTTGTTTCGTTTCTTCATGTTTTACAGAGCTGGCAGAGTATAGAAATATTTCAGATTAATCAAAGAAACTTAATGCATCTCTATGGCTTAAAAGAATGTTTAAGGTTCCAGCACTTTCCTTCTTAAGTTTAGGAAATGAAGCCTTATATTTATTTTTCTTTAAAAGTTAGATGAAGTTATTCAGTTTCTGATTTGTTTTTTCACAGAAGTTTTCTGTTTGTTTTTTACCTTTCTGAGTCATCATGAAATCTAGCCCTTAAGAGATTAGCCTCATTCTCACAGTTTCTGAAGTGCACAGTATATTGTTTTAAAAATCTGACTTTAATATTACTCCAGTAGAGATTTAGCTCTACATTTTCATTAGAATAAAATGAGTTCAAAAAGTAACTCACTTCAATAGTTCTACTCCTGGAAGAGATTTAGAAAACATTATTGGCAATTTGTATTACATATGTTCAATAGGACTATGATAAAATTGTTTATTGTATGTCTAAGAAAATACGGTAGTGTGTGTAAGTCTTTAAAAAGCTACTTAAATCCAATGTGCATCCTTCAAAAAATGGATTATCTTTAAATTTTAACTCTTAACTCTTAAAAAAAAGAAGAAAAGCCTGTTGTTGATATACTTTTTCCTAAACTTTCCAAAATGGAACTTTTTATAGCTTTCATACTGTAATTAGTTCTTTGTAGATGTGAACGAGTCTTTGGGGAAATAAATGCATACCATTCCTGGGGCTCATCAAGTATTTTTATTCTCCTTCACCATTGCAAGTTCAAAAAACATTTTGGAATCATGTATCACATAGTGCCCACTTCTGACCACATAGTTACTTTTGTTTTCAATGATTGTTATTTCTGAGATTAATATAAGAATAAAACATTTCAACCCAGCCAGAAGACTGATCTAAAATCTGTTAAAACAGTAGGAAATCTTACCATTTCTGCAGATAGTTTTGAAATAAACCAGGACTGAATGTTTTTGTCTTTTAGAGTTTAATTTAAGTACAGGTACTTCCTGTCTCCTTTCCATTTAATTTCAAGTTGTCTACACAGGTTTTATGTGAAAAAGAGAGACAGAAATTGCTGGAACAATATTCAGCAGCTGTTGGTTTTTGAGTGAGTGAGCCTTTTACAAAAACACTCTTCAGAATAAAATACTGTTATTTAATGTTAAGGTTTAGACGTAAATGGTATATTGCTGAGAGAGAAGGAAGTCAGGGAATGCTATTGCACTCACTCCCATAGTTATTAGGAACAGTACAGATACTACCACTGAGTAAAAGGACAGTGATCCAAATTATTTTCTTCTCTGGTTTTCCTCAGGATCCATGTGATTCTTGAACTCTATAACAGACTTAAACTGTTCCTACATGAAGTTGCTATATAAACTCTTATACTTCATATTTTTGTTACATCTCATTCAAAGGAGGTGATTTGCCCCTTGATTTTTAATTTGATAAGCCTTGACTAGCAGGAAGATTTTTCTGTGTTTAACGACATTTTGCTCCTCTTAACATGATTAAGTATAAGATATTTTGCCTTTGCCCTCTCCAAGTTGTGCTGGAAGCAGATGTTAATATTTTATACACAATTTTCCTTAACCCATAATTGGCAATAAAGACAAAATAATGTAATGTTTCAAGATTCCTCAGTATTAACTAATTAAACCAGCAGCAGGCCTCGAGCATGGGACAATGGCAAACTTTCAGATGAATTAATTTTATGGAAGACCAGCTGAGTAATTGGACTCCAATTACAGGCTGTTTAGCTCCCTCATCACCTTCACATATAATTAAATTCAATTGGTTGATACAGCTTCTATTTTTATGAGGGCACTTACAAGCTTTTTGAACCCCACTGTGACTTTGGATCTAGGCCAATCAATTATTACTCATTTCTCTTTCAAATGGAAATTCTCTAGATTAGTCATATCTTCTATAATGCACTGCTGGCATTTTAAAGATCTGTCTATAGCACATTGCAGCTGAGAAATGGACAAAGATAAATGTTTATGGATATTTTTGTTCTACAAACAATATATAAGATACAACTGTACATCTGTTGTTGATTTTGATGAACAAAGGCCACGTGTTTTTATGAACTGTCTTGATGCTACATCTCTTGAGAGAGATATGATGATACACAGTGCATCATTATATTTGAAATGCCATGCTTATTCATATTACAAATAATTACTGAAATCTCTCATTAGATCTAAAATTGTCTTTATGGGCATGTAAAGAGTAAATCATTATGTATAGCTAGCTGCAAATCCCTTCGTAGTCCTGTTTTCCTTCTTCAATTCCTTTTCAAATTAAATTAAAATGTTACTAATTAAAACAAAAAACTGAAGCCTAAAAACCCCAAAATTACTGCTTATCTAGAGAAAAAATTAACAGCCCCTGATCCATAAGTTGTTAAATGGTTTGTCTAAAAGAAAGAAAAAAATATTTCTATTTTGATAATGTTAGACCTGTTTTTATCTTGAAGCACTTGACCTTGAATTACTACATATTTTCAACTACAAACAGAATGTGAATTAATAAGTATATTTGTAGCATTTCACCCATAACTAGTCTATAAAGAGATTAAAAAAAATAATAGAACTGATAAGGCACTTTTGCCTGTTCTTAGTACATTGCTGCCAGTGTATTTATTTCCAAAGAGAGCAATATATCATTGTTAATAAAACAGGAAGCAGGGAAGCAATAGTGACATCAGTGATCTTTTCCAGCTCTACTGAGTGATCAATAAAGAAAAAGGCAGTGTCAAACATGAAATATTACTTTTCTTTAGACCTTTCAGTTAGGGAAATATCAAACCTATTTCTTCAATCCTTAAACTCTTGAATTTGAATACAAGCCATTGATTAGCTACGTAGAAAATGACATTGAGACATGTTAAATTACAACAAAGTCTCTATGAAACTCTGTTACTACTGATTGACTAACAAAATAGAACATTAATGATTAATGGGTTTGTAATAAATACCAGAGAAGTAGTGTTCACTACCTTCTCTTTTGGGGTTTCATTTCCCACAAGAGCTGAAAACTCACCTCTGAAAACAGCAGGGAGTTCTCCTCTTGAGCTTTTTTCTTTTTTTTCCATTTCTCCCACAGAATTCAGATAGACATTAGAAAGTGCTTGATTCAGATCTTCACTGCTTAATTTTGATTTTTTTCCTGATTATTCTGTAAGTGAAAAAAGAAACCCATATACTGAAAAAAAAAAACCCTTCATCTTTTGTACAGGCATATGATATATAGGGGGGGAAATACAATGAAAAGATTGTTGAGGAAAATGTTTTTCATTGTTTTAAATAAGTTAAACATCATATTAGATGTTCTCAAAATATGTTATTAATGCTAGTTGACTTTATTATTTTAGAATCAAGCAAAGGTGGTAGACGTTAAAACCATGTAAAGTCAAGGTTTGTCTTTTGTTTGTTTTGTGCTTGCTTGTTCTTGTTTTCCTTTCTGAAAGGAAAGGATCCTCTTTAAAACAAACTTTAAACAAACGTTGATTTTTCTTGCAAGAATAGATGTATCATTACTACCACTATTAATATTGTAAGTAAAGGTAGAAACTAAATTTTTCATATATGCCTCCTCTTTCAGGAACATCACAGATGCTGCCATTCAGATTAAACAGGCTCTGATGATGTATTTAGTGTTCCCTGTCTGTCTATCATCCATTAATCCTGTTGGTCCCCTTGATTGTCACCACAAGTTCATTAATACTTTTTATCTGCTAAGAAGACACAGTATTTATGCAATAAAAAGCATAACTAATAAGATAGTATGGACCACTGCACTTCTAGGAGAGAGAAGAAAATTAGTAGTGCTGTCACAGACCTAATATCAGCCCACTTGAGGTGGCAGTCAGGAAAGGAAACTCTCTAGATATTATTTTTTTTCCAAAGGCTAGATGTTTTAAATCACAGTCTTCATTAAACTTAGTCATCATTTCATCATTTTGCTTCATCAAGCCTCTTGTTCCACATGTGTTTTGAAACACTTTTTTCTCCCTAGGTGGGTTCACTCTGATCAGAATGCACAGTTGTCATTTCTTGCAGAGACAAAGTCAGAATCGATTAAGTTTAGAAGACAAACTGCACAGAGGGAAAGAAAGGAAAGACCTCATTCAGGGTATAATTTCACAGGATTTGTTATTCGTAAGTGAACAGCCACCTTTTCATGGATTTCTTTCTGAATAATGACAAGAATTAAAAAGAGAGTGAGTTGGTTTACCAGTACACTTGCTCAGGAAATATAAGCCGATATTAGAGGTTTAGTGAAAACACCACCAGTACCACGAGGAGGAAAAAAAAAAAAAAAAAGCCCAGGAGGAGCATTTCCCACTATTTTTAGAGCTGAATTTTCTGCTCTTTTGGGAAATGAAACCCAAAATGCTCATGATCTGGCTCTGGCATGTATTGACCAAACTATAACCTCATTAATTTTCTTCCTGCCAACCAGAGGTTTTTTTTGCATACCATTTTCCCCCCTTTCTTTCCCTAACTTGTGATTCAGAACATACTCTGCATTTTGAGAAACACCTTTAAATGAAGAAGACCAAAAAAAAAAAAAAAACCAGTCAAATCGGAAAGGCAAATTCTTTGCCTCCACATGTGGTTTCTTTGGAGGTTAATTGACAGGCACATTGTTCCTTTAATAGAGTTGCTGATCTTAAATGTTGACAGCCATTCTGCACAGCTGTGAACAATGCTAAATGAAGAAAACCTAAACAGTAAGAGAAGAGACTCAAAGAGTGACTAAAACATGCCTAGTTTGTGTATTTAGAAGCACATCGCTTTCTGTTAGGTAACTGAAAGGCACTGAGGTATGAGGATAAAACCTCAAAATTGAATAGCTTTTAAGTTTAATCCCTGCAATACAGTGTGCTGGCAATGCAGTGTGCTGCTTCTGTGGCTTCGAAGATGCTTTAACTCCTAATCGTGGATACCATCAGTGTCCCCCTCCAAAAACATTCCTCATATACAGTACAACAAAGAACAGTGTGTGCCCATGGCCCGGGCTTAACAAAGTGCATTGAGAAGGACGGCTTCCTGGGCAGAAATGCACATCAATAACACAGTGGGAAGTGGCACCAGCAGAAGGTAAACACGGGTCAGTCAGGGAAAGCTTAGTAGGTGGTGGGGCACAGATCTTCACATACAATGAAGGGAATGACATCAGAGAGATTCATCTTTCTCTGTGCTTGAGTTCTCAGTTATTAACTAAGGCATAACATCATACAGGACAACAAAGGCACAGAATCAGCCAGTTTTTGACTGCCTCACAGATGGCACTTAAATGTAGATTTCAGTTCTGCTGAGAGAATGACTGTGGCAATTGTGCTAGCGGAACCGTTCAGCTCAGGGAAAACAAAACAAAACAAAAAAAGTGATGCATTAATGTTTTGGTTAAGTAAATATTATTCAGACATGTAAGCCACTAGGCTTACCCAGTTCTCTGTCATTATTTATTAGGCACATGTGAATGGCGTATAAGAGTTTCAAATTCCCAAGCATAATTTTTCTGTCAAGGACTAGCAAAAAAATAATAAAAAATAGTTGTTCCATGTATGTAGCTGCTTATATTTTATAGCTGAGCAGGAAATATATTTTTTTAATTTATTTTAGCTATATTTAGCAAGAGATGAGTCTTCTTTACAAAAGAGGCTTTTCTTTTCCATGTTGCATTAAAGTGTGTTCATCTGTAACTCTTTTTATATCTGACCTTTTTCCTAATAGAGAAATTGTTAAGGAATAGGGAAGAATTTAAATGCCACTCAGATAGGAAGATGATTTTTACAAGCTGCTTTGATTATGAAGAGTGTTTATTTATGGAACTGTTCACAGATTTTTAATGCACTATCTTGATTTTGATTAGTGCTTTATGCTGCAATTTTTAATTTTGCTCACAAAATTTAGGCAAGAGATTTCTGTACATGAAACTTTTTGTACTTTTAAAAAGGTTTTGTAAATGTCATTGATTCTTCATTGCAGTGGTATCTAAACATTTTTCAACCATATAAAAAAAACATGAGCATTCACCACCAATATATGCTCATTTGTGGTTTTTTTTATAATTTGTATGTATATACTAATATAATAGCATATTAAAGACATTATAAAACATGCATAAAATGAGATATTAAAAATGAGACAAAGATGAAATCTGCTATTTTTAAAATATATATTATTTAATAATGATACAAAAGAAAATCCTACTGAATGCCAGTGATTGTCGTGTGCATTCCGTGGGATTCATGCATACCACATTGGAGAAAACTTCCTTATTAACAATTTGCCATCTAATAATTATTAGATTATAAAAATCTAAACCTAACTGCAGAAGGAATATCTTAGAACAAAATATATAGCAGCTTTAGTAATTTTATCCAAACTTGAGGGTTTTTTCTCAATTTTCGAAGTACTAATTTAGTGGAACTTCCTGCAGACCCTAATTGACTTCCCAATGAGACCCTTGCTCAAATTAGATATCCATAACTGCAAAGGGCTATGATTTTCAGGAATGGAAGACTCACATGGAAAAAACTGTGAGGTACATGGTGGAAAATGTGTTACTTAATTCTCAGCTTTGTTATAGCTCCAGTAGTATAGTAAAAGAAGTTGATGTAGATTTCCAGGCCTAGGCTGTAAATCTGAAATTGGGCCACCTGCATAAGAAATCTTAGCTATCTAGAAAGTCAGTGAGCTAGTCTTTTGCTCAGAGCAGCAGCATATGCTTTTCCAAGTGCTTTCACTTATCAGAATAAATGAGTTTGCTTATCCAAAGAGTTCAGGAAATTAAGTAATTTATTTGATATGGATTTTCAGATGACCACAACCCAGTACTGACACTGGACATCTGAGATATTTAATGAAGCAGGCCAAAGGGTAGAAACTTACTTCATGGAGTCTGTTACATCGTAGTCATGGCCTTTGCCAAATGAGCAAAGACCATGACTGTGTTTGAAAAAGAGCTGTATTTATCGAAAGTAATCTTTAAAAATGAGAATACAATCTTGTTATTTATATTTCTTTTGTATATCTATTAAATATGTGTGGCTATTATTTGAACAAGCAAGCCATATATGATACTGAGAGGGTGCAACAAGAAACCTCCACAAAGAAAGCTCCTTGCTGAATTCATGGGCCTATGAGAATTGAGTTTTGTAGTTCAGAGCCCCATAAAATGGATGAACTATGAATGCATTTGTTATCCTCTGGAAATATTTTGTTACACTGATTTTTTTTTTTTTATATTTTCATTTTAAATGTTCACAACTGAAAGAGATGAAAACATTTAGAAGAAGAAAAAAAAAAGGAACACAAAAAGGTCAGGAGGAAGAATGAATTTCAACACCTAATAGGAATTTCTGAATTTGGAAACCTAAGTTGTTTATATAGTCAATGGAATTTTCTTATAGTGATCCAGAGTATCTAAAGGTTAGAAATCAATTTCTGGAGGCAATGAATAAAGAATCTAATTAAGGCACCCACACTGATAGAGTTATCTCATATTACTCTTGCTCCTCTTTTAGGCTGACCATTATAAGTTCCTTTACAGAACCATTGATTTTTCATTTCTAAATAGTAGGTTGCTTTGAATATTTCATGGTTCATGTATGTTGAGAAAAGGCAGCCAGAGGTAAAGAAGACCTGGGATTAACAATACAGCTCATTGCTTAAGGAAAGTTAATGCAACAAAAATGGTAATATCTTTCTTGAAAATATCTTTTTCTGATTACTTCCTCTAGAACTTTATGAAAATATTGTCAGTCATTACATTTCTGTGCCTTCAAATCCAGAAGAAGATTTAAAATTAGTTTGCATTGGAAGTATTTTCTGTTTTCTATTGGTTGGTAAATAATTTCTGATGTGAAAAGTAAGCAAAAAAATGTCATTTGCTGTATCTTAGAAGAAAAGAATCCTACAAAATTCAAGAAAAGATAACAAGCTTTTATCTCAGTGAGGTTCAATAATATAAGAACTGATGTCTATTTAAACATACCAATGCCTGCAATTTTTACTTGAAATGTCTATGGCAACATGTAGGATACATTGATTTAGCAAGGACATAAAATGGACACATGGAATTACCATCTCCATGAGATTTTGTGTGAACTGCAATCAATCAGCAACAACAGGTCAAAGCTGAAGCATGTTCTTTTTGTCTATGCAAATATATACTTCTGTTGCTGTCACGTCACCTTAAATCTCTCTTCCCTATTTATGGATTTATTTTATCCTTACATTTCATCTAGTCATTATCAGAATAAGATTTCTGCAGAATGGAGACTGCATTTTTTAACTAGAAATCTGGATGCAACCCTGAGGGCTGAATGGGGCCCCTGGTTATTCTTGTGATACATTGCAAAAAAAGAAAAGCACACCATGCTTTCTTCACGGTTAACCTGTAAATTTCCATAGACATAATTTCACATATAGGTGGAGACATTTTAGAATCTAATGATTTTACAAGACACAGAAGTGACTGTGGGAAGCCCAGATGCCATCTCCAGTTTCCATGCAGAAGATAAGCCACTGTTACTAGCATGATCACATTTCTGTCTCCTCAGTGAAGCACCTGGTATCAGTGGTATGAGGTGAATCCTGTTTATCAAGGAAATCATGCAATTTTTTTTTTTTCTCTGCAAAAGCAGAAAAAAGTCCCACTGGTTAGATAAAATTCTATTAAATAAAATAATATCTTATTTGTAGGAAGTGGAATACATGACTTTATGGACCAGCTAGCAACTTTGCCAAAGCAAAGAATATGAGTGACTGGGGAAAAAAGATGTTAATAGATTTTTTTCATTTATCAACAAAAGAATAAGAAGGTTGTCCAGAAAAGTGTAAGCCAGTTGAAGGGAAATGTTGCATTTTTTCAATTTTATTTCCCCACATTTTTTCCTCTCTTCCCATACCCACCACAGGAACTTGCTCATGACAAGATTGCTCAGATACTTTTCAAAGCAAGACATTTTATTTATCAGTTTTGATAGAACATTGCAAAAAAATACATTTTAAAAAAATTACCATTTTTTAAATCTAATCTCACCTCTTATTTGGCTGCAAAGCTTTCATTTTAACTTGTGGAAACAGGTAGCAAAGTCTGTTTAGTGACAGAAAATTATTGAGAATAGTCAAGTCTAAATTTGGCTGTAAATGCTCGTGCAAAGATCAGACAGTACTGAATGAGGAGGTCAGCAAATGGAGAGGTGACAAATTTGTAAACAAAATTACTTTCATATGAAGTAATAAATAAAAATAATACTAATGATATATGTAGAATAGGAGACTCTAAATTACTTCTAATTGCAAAGAAGTTCTGTAAGTCATTTCAGATGTCTGAAACTGTCAGCAAGGGTCAGAAAAAGACCTTGTAGAAATGCCAGAAGAATGGCAAGTATGATCAGCTATTTGAGGGAAGACTAAATAGATTAAAGCATTTTGTTTAGACAAGAACAGCTGAGGAAAGGAAGCAATGCCTGAATAGTTTTTTTTTTAAAGAAGATATTCCAGACATTAATTTGATGAAGAATTGAAATCTGGAGCTTGTTGGCACAAAGTGACTCAAGGGATGTTAAGTATAGGCTGGTGTGGGCAGCGCAGTATGAGTACACAGAGCCACTTGTCTGTACATTAAAATGGTGTGATCCATATTCAATGTTTAGTAAAATATCCAAATATGCTCCCTACTAGGGGCTGAAAGAGTTAGCCATTTTATAATTTACCTCTCTGTTTTTCTTAACTGTTTGCTTGGGGATTTTTTGTTTGTTTTTGGTTTTGTTTTTTGTTTGTTTGCTTTGTTTTGTAATTCTTGCCTTAGGTATCTCTTACTGATCATTAACATCAGAGATATGATATTTGCATAGGGGTATTCTTGCTCTGATCAAGCATGTCTGTTCTTACCCTATTTAGATTTTTGTGCATAATATCTTGAATTTCCAAAGAAAATATAAAATTAAAAAAATCTGAAAGAAATCAGAAAAACATAGGTAAAATAGATTTTTCTACACCATTTCAGCCCTAAGTGCCTCTGATATGCTTACAAAAATACTTAAATTTAGATTGACTGTCAGCATTTCCTACTTTTTGTTCAAAATTTTCTACTCAGACTAATTTCATAATCACTTTGATGTATAAATAGAGATGCATGCACTTTGTACATCATATGCGTATGAATGTGTATTATGGAATATATGAATGTGTGTATGCAAAATAGGTTTGATTTTACTGTAAGGGAAATAGCTTTTAAATTGATAGATATGGAAGAAAAAAACTCCATAGATATCACGGTTAGTCAAAATAAACCTGTAACATTTCTAAAGAAACTCAGTTTGAAAGGTGTTTGACAGAAAAGCAGACTCATGTTTATGAATAAGAATTAAGCACAGGTATAAATTCATATTTAATGCTAAAAAAATTACAAATCCATGTGCCATTAATTGCATTACATTTACAGGTTAGATTTGCTGATAGTTTGCATTAAAGATTTCTAAAACTCCTTTTCTACGGAGCTCAAAAACAAGCCAGAAATTCTCTGGATTCATCACAGCTTATCATATTACAGTTCCTTTCTGGAATCTGAAACATGGTTTGACTCTAATATTTGGTGTTAACATTTCAAATTTGGTGTTTTGGAAAAATCCAGACTAGTTTTATCTTGCAGTGCAACAGTATAATTTGCCTCTGAGTCTTTCGGAATTACCACCCTCTCCAACATTGGTTCGTTTCAAATAATGTAATTTTCAAAATGCTAATATATTAATATTGAAGCTTTTCAGGAAGTGCTTTCCTTTTAGAATGATGTTTCTGGGACTTCTACAGTATTTTATTCCAGTAATTGCAGGTTAAGGCTGTGAGGGGAGGAGGGGAGTACCCTATAGAGAGATAACATTTCACTAATAAAGAAAAATACAATATCTTTTCACAAAAAACTTTACCACAGGTGCATTTTCTGTAAGAGAACATATATTCCCAAATTAGAACCATACTATTTTCTTGCATCCATAAAATTATACTTGTTAGTCTTGGCATCTATGACCTTAAAGAAAATATGCTTCTCAGAAATACTAGAGTAGCTAGTGGTTCTGGAAAAAGTAAAACATCAAGGGAACTTTCAACTTAATATATATTGGCACCTCATGACATTTTAGGCAGTACTGCTTATTCAAGGAGGTAAGGAGATTTTGAAAGACCATTTAGCAAAAATCAGACTGTTGGTGGATTTATAAACACAGTACATTATAACTGTCTGACAGAAAGATAGAAATAATACCCCATTTGCCATAAAAGCTGCTCCAAGAAAGAGAAAAAGAACAATTCTGTCTGGGCATGGTCAGTTTAATTTTGACAAATTCTCAGAGCTCATCAGACTGCCAAATGACACTGAGAAAGAACAGATACACCCCCTTCCTATCCCTCCTTTCCCTTCTTGGTTCCTTAACATTGGACTTTTTCCATCAGTCAATTACACTGCAAAACATTGTTGTCATTGGCAGTACTCTCAAAGGGAAGGATTAAACAATTTGGGTTCAGAAGCATGTTGCACTGTAAAACTCAGACTTCCATGAAGTTTTGCTTTTCAATATTTAGGGTGCTCAGACACCACGGGAGATTGAGCTCAATCATTTCATTCACTAATAAGAGGATATGGAGTCAGACCTAACTGGACAGACATCTGTTGCAACACCAATTTGGAATTCTTTTTACATATTAAGCAGTTCAGGTGAAATAAAACTAATGGCTGTTGGACTCTAAAAGCTGAAATAGCTACAAATGGACTCTGTCTTTTCTTTACTAGCTAAGTTTATCTCATGTGCTACTTTTTATTTTCTATACTTTGCATTTTGATTGTCATGGAGATGATAAAACTATCAGCTGAAATGAAGTAGTAGTATTTTACCAGATATTGAATTATTAGATAGTAAATCAAAATGCATTTTCATTAGTAAAGCTATTTCACCAGAGCAATGTCATTTAGAGAAAAGCCCAATGTTCATGGTTTTTGGTTTTTTTTCAATTCTTTTTTCCTGGAAGACAAGGCAAATTGTTTCAGTTCATTTTATTTTGTTTTGTAAGCATTATCTTCCCATTGCTTTTACAGAAACGGGCAAAGAATTCTCTTGAAAACAAGATTTGGAGTAGAGACAGATATGATAACATATTTTGCTACACATTTGCTTTTTAGGTTTTACATAATTATAAATAGCAACTGTATGTAAAAGTATTAGAAAACTCATGTATTGAGTTACATTACCACAGACAGTGTCACACAACTGATTTTATGCCTTGTGTTAATCATTTTACAACAATTTTACAACAATCAATTCACAATCAGTGTTTTCTAGAACTCTTATTCATAAGTCTCCTCAAAGTTTCAGTTTATGACTTTTAATCACAAGGACTCAAAGACACAAAGGATTTAGGTCAGAGTTGAAACCTGGAAGGATCTGTAAGTTCAGAGCAGATTTTCAAGAGACAGCCTCTAGTTGTGCCAAAATTCCTCTCCCAGCAGTGGATTGATTATGCCCTGCTGAATAAGAGTGTCTCTTTTTATTGCCAGGTCCATGAAAAGCAGCAGCAACATTTCAAAACCAGGGGAAAAAAGGACAAGAAAGAGGAAAAAATGAAGGCAAATTCTCAGTTATACTTCATATCCAATATTTCTAATACTTTTGCTTTTCTTTCATCATGAACTAATTTTTTTTTATTTGCACTTCTGGATTTTTTAAAATAATAAATGTGAAGGCGTAATAATAACTAAAAGGCATGCTAATAATTAAAAATCCAGGCTAAAATGCATTAATCTCTAGAATGGTAACACCAAGTGAAACACATCTTCATGTTGCCTTGATAACATAAGAAACAAGTTCATCTACAGGAAGCTTTCCAAACTATGATCAAGAAAAATAATAAATTAGAGAATTTGAAGACGACCACTGAAATTACTTTTGTGCTGAGTCGCACTTATCTTGTAGGGAATGGCATACTTTGAGACATTTAAAATGTTTAATTATATTTAATGTTTAATTAAATGTTTATTTAATTATATTGTATTGAGTAGTTTTTTTGGTCAGTTATTTTGGTCTGGTTGTCAGGTGCAAAGTTTTGTTTGCTTGATTTCCTTATGAAGAAAAATATTTTTTTGAATTACATATTAATTTATATTCAGAGCCTCTCTTTTCTGGATGGTTAGTCCAAAATTATTCAGTGTCTCTTTTCAGAAGTTTGATCTAGAAACTTCCGCTAAAATTTTGTCTTGTATGAAGACAATAAAGAAGATGGGGAGAGATTTGGTAAGGAAATATTAGTAAAAACTTTTTACAATAATATGTAGAATACTGCCAAGGTTTGCCTTAAATAACTGAGGACAAATAAGTGTCATATTCCTTTTTTGAAAAAAACCAAAACAGCTGCTATAATTAGAAAAAAATATAATTATAATAGGCAATAGAACAAAAAAGAAAATTTCATTCTCTGAAGGGTAGTCAGAGAGCATATTTTGTACTTGACTATAAAATACTATTAGTGTAAATCAGGATCAATGCCCCATGTGATGTGATCTCCATTTAATATATTTTTTTCTAATGTCATGCCTGTGCTATTACACTGAGCAAGCCATGTTGGTCTGGAGACCAGCAGTTGTAATTGCCAAAAATCCATAAGAAGGCAAGATTGTGGTCAATGTTACAGTGCAGTTCTGTTTCTGAAAAAGCGTTTTTCCCAACAGCTCAATTCCACTCCTTTAGGTTTTAGTAATTCTTATTGTAGTACTGTCTCTTGAGACAAGGTTCTTTACTCCAATCTATGTTAGAACACAACTGAAAAGATTGGATCAAATTCACTCCTGAGACAACTCTGTTAATTTCAAAGGAGATAAATTGCGAGTTTGTTGGTCTAATGAAGATTTGCTCAACATCAGTTAACAAAAATAAAATTTTTCCACAATTATAGGTCTTGTTATCTTTGAAAAACTATTTGAATGATGTAGAAAAATTGTAACATATTTGAAAGAAAAAATACATATAAATAACACGTGCACACATCCTTTCCAATTCCCTTATATTCTTTAATTTTTACTTACACTAATTGACATCAGACTGTAGGATCACTCTTGAAGCTTGAAGCTATGTTTCCCATTAATCAGGATAAGAGCACTGGTCCATGGACTTCTCTACTACTTAATTCCTCCTTGCTTTTTTTCTGTTTCGGCCTGTGCTATCCAGCCACAGCATGGGAGAATGCAAGGTCAGGCATTGCCCATCACAGCTTGTGTGGGCCAGACCACCCCACTCTGAGGGGAGAAGAGAGACTGCCTTCAGGACCAGGGAAAAGGCACCCTCATCCATTTTTTTGTACCAGTACACATGTGACATTTATGGCCATGGAGAACCACTGGGTAGAAGCCTGCTCATCGTTAGCAAAGGTCAGTTTAGTGCTGCCATGGTATCTAAAATTATTTTTAAAAAATAGTTTCATGTTCACTAATGGAGGTTGTGAAAACTCCCTTAGCCTTTCCAGTTTGCTTTCTTTTTTCTTTCTTTTACAGCATTTTGATGGGCTAATAGCAAAGTTTGAGCTCACAGCTACTTATTTGACTTTTTGAGAGCGATTGCCCTTTGTTTAAAAAGGAATCTTAATTGATGATAGAATATATACCTACAATATGTTCTCAGTCTGTTCACACATAACAGTGTGCATGTCTTGGAGAATGTAAATGACAGAACCTCTGTTTCAGTAAAGTAATTACTGTTTTCACAGACATTGGTAAATGTAAAACTCAGTACAAATGATAATTGTTATTGCTACTACTATTTGCTTCCAAAGCACATGGTATATGTACTTAGGTGCTTAGAGAGAAAGTTGTACTGCGTGTTCAGATTAAGAAGAAAGAAGCAAAATTTTCTTTTACCTCCTTCCTAAGCATCCTAAATTCAGACCTCTATTAGTAGATATTTGCTGGTCATTTATGTGTTGGCTAAAAGGACAAAAATGGACAAAAATATGGGTGTAATTAAGATTCTACTTCTTGACTGATGTAACCGAGATAGTTTTGATCAACCATCCCAGTATTCACTTTAAAAGAAATGAGAGAAAAAAAATATTGTCTCAGAAAAGTACCTTCTTCTATCAATTGATCAGATTGCTTATGAATGTTTCCTAAGAAATTCTGTTTGCTGTTTCAAAAAAAAAGTATGAGCTTTAGTAAACACCTGTTATTCTTTATCTTTTCTTCTGTACAATTTTGTTCTTTTGATCATCTAATAGTTTGTCCAAATCAGTTATATAGCGGTGAGTGGAAATGCAGATAGGTAATATATTTCAGGATTATATTTCTACTGTAGTGACCGAAACAAAAGATCCCTCTCAGGTCTGGTCAATGAGGTACAAAGCCTTATTAAAAATTACTGCCTTTGTGTACCAACAGGCTTTCTCTGTCTTTATTATGTTGTTGCCTCTAATTTTGTGACATTGAGTTCAGAAATTCATGGGCCTTTTCATAGAATCATAGAACCACAAATGGGAAAAGGTCCTTAAGATCATCAAGTCCAAGTGTAAACATTACACTGCCAAGTTCAGCACTGAACCGTGTCCCTGATTTTAATTTCATTTGTCCCATTGCCCTTCCTTGAGAGGCATACTCCTAGAAGAGTTGTCAGAGAATCACGGAATAAGCTGAGTTGGAAGGGACCCACAAGGATCATTGAGTCCAATC
This sequence comes from Hylia prasina, assembly GCA_013397195.1. NCBI lineage: Eukaryota > Metazoa > Chordata > Aves > Passeriformes > Sylviidae > Hylia > Hylia prasina. Next base: position 682,162 of record VYXD01002344.1, read on the forward strand.
CCTGGCCCTGCTAGAACACCCCCAAGATTCACATCACACCCTTGAGAGCACTGTCCAAATGTTTCTTGAATTCTGTCAGGCTGCTGTTGTGACCATTTCTTTGGGGAGCCTCTTCCAGTGCACAGCCACCCTCTGGGTGAAGTACCTTTCTCTAATATCTAAACTAAACTCCCTTGGCACAACCTCAGGACATTCCCTCACTGGTCCTGTCACTGGTCGCCAGAGAGAAGAGCTCAGAGCCTGCCTCTCCTGTGCCCCTTTCAAAAAGCTGTAGGCTGCAAGGAGGTGTCACCTCAGACTCCTCCAGGCTGAAGAGACCAAGTGATCTCAGCTGTTCCTCATAGGGATTCCCCTCAAGGCCTTCACCCTTTTTGTTGCCCTCTGGACACTCTCTAATAGTTTAATGTCTTTCTGATATTGTGGCACCCAGAACTCCACACAGTATTCAAAGTGAGGCTGCCCAGTGTGGAGCAGAGTGGGACAATCCCACTGGTGCTGCTGTGCCTGATGTCCCCCAGGACAGGCCTGGTCCTCCTGGCTGCCAGGGCACCGCTGACTCAAAACTTGTGCACTATGGTCACGTGCACAAAACAATGAAATCAAGGCTGCTGTTAAAGTTGAAATTTTATGGAAGTAAAACCAGCAATAGCAATATTTTCCTGATAAAATATGTTTAATTTTTTAATCTTGCATATCATCAATGAATTAATATTTTAAGTGCCTCACTGGAGAAAGTGTTGCAGTAGTTTTATATTGATAGCACTGGCAACCTCTCTCCTTTTAATAATAAAGATTGTTAAGAATATATGTAACAACTGTTATAGAAATTTTGTAAAATTTGATCAGATTTGACGCAAAACCCTATTGCTCTACTGAATAAAATGAAAATATAGATATGGTGGTTTCAACATGATCATGACATGGAGTTTTATACCTCTATCTGACCCCAAATAAAAAGCTGTCAAATGTTCTTCTGTGTCTGGGTAAGTCTCAGGCACAGATGAGAGCAAGATGGCCAAGTCTCGTACAATTCAGATTTAAATGATTAGTGTGGGATGTGGAAAGCAACAGGAGGCTTTGGGTGAGGTTATATCATCTCCTCTGCTTTGAGTATATGTGCCTGGTTTTTGTTCGTGATGTTCTCAACATAGGGATCTGATTATATTTGCAGTTTCTTCTAGATGATCAAACAGTACATTAGTACTAAGCCTTCTTCCCCCACCTGCATCTGGTTAAGAGCTTGTGTGATTTCCTCTCTGGGCAGAGTCCTTCTCTGGTGACTTAAAATTTTATTACCATAATGGTGGAATACAACAAAAATAGAAGGACACCTTAAATTCATGCTGAGGATATAAGTGACAGAATACAGCTGCCCATTGGATAGAAAGGAGCAATTTATAGTGAGCAAAATGATTTTTGTATGTAAGGATATATTGATGGCCATTTGATTTTGTTGGATTCTGAGATCTGTTTTGACGCAAAAAATGTCCAGCTAACCTGACAATGATCCATACAGGACACATTCTCTCTCAGTTTGATGTGCAACCAAATCAAACACAGAAGTGTAGTCCGGAGTTCAAGGATATTTGTATCTGGATTGCCCTGAAATAATCATACATTTTACTTTACAGTTTTACAATATAAGTGTTGCAATACATATTTATAATCTAATACACTTGTACTGAGTTTGGCTGGGATAGAGTTAATTTTTCTCCTAGGAACTCGTATGGTGTTATGTTTTGAATTTGTGATGAAAAGAGTGTTGATAATATGGAGATGTTTTATCTGTTGCTGAGTGGCACTAGCACCGAGTCAAGAGCTTTTCTGTCTCTCACTGCACCCCACCCGTGAGCAGGCTGGGGGTGCACAAGGAGTTGGGAAGAGGCACAGCTGGAACAGCCAATGCCAAACGGCCAAAGGATGTTCTTCATCCCATACCTTATGGTGTCACTCTCAGCAGGTAATACAGGGGAAAGAAGAAGTAAGAGGGGACACTTAGAGTGATGACATTTGTCACCACTAATTGTGGTGGATCCCTGATTTCCTGGAAGTGGCTGAACATGTTTGTCCGTAGGAAGTGATAAAGGAATTCCTTTTTTTTTGCTTTTCTTGTAGTTGTCTGCAAAAGCAGTTTTTGCTTTATCTATTAAACTCTATTTTAACCCACCAGTTTTCTCACTTATATACTTCTGATTCTCTTCCCATCCTAGCAGTGGGGAGTGAGTGAGAAGTTCTGCAGGGCTGAGCTTCCTACTGGGGTTAAAAATTGACAGTACTCTATGTATGATAGTAAACTTCTCTGGATTTTTAAGTATATTCACACTGTATTTTTTAACCCATACTAACTTATTAATAGTAAATACAGCAGCATAAAAGGTCACTTATTTTTAATTTCATTTGCTTTTAGATCTGAGTGAAACTAAGTTTCCACATTATTGTCTTCCTCCAGTTCCCTTTGTCTGTATTTAATGTTTGCTAAATATTGGAAAAGGATAGAATTTTTAATAATACCTACACATCTGATATTGACAGAAGAATCTACCCTTGAGTCAGGGGGACAAGGCAGAGGAAGGTTCTTCAAATGGCACAAACCACCAGCAAATTTAGGCAAATCTTGCCCCAGCATCATGAGTTTTACATTATATAAACACAAGCTTAAGAAAATAGATGATCCTTAACGTAGAGTTCATTGAATTCAGAAAAGTGTCTTAAAAGATATCCCTTGTATACAGACTAGTGCTTCTTTTATACTTACTCTTTCCACTCATAGATGTTGATTCTATTTCTGTGGAGTTTCCCTGTCTCAGGTAAGAAAAGTGTCTACTTCTGTATAGTCTAAGTCCAGTGATTGCATCCTTTGACTAAGGATTAACTAAAATATAGTTTGATTTAATCATTCATGTATCATAGCTAAACCATGCATCTATCTATCTTTTGTCCATTTCTAAAGTGTAAAATCTGTTCCAGTTGCAGTTTTGGAGCATCCCAACTCCTGGAGCTTGCTGTGCACCCTTTGAAAATTATGTTACCTCAAGTGCTTACTTTGTGTTGTTCATTCATTGTACAGGAAGAACGTATGGATCTTCTATACCTGAGACAGTTCATCAAGAAAAATGCAGACACATAGAGAAATTTCAAGCGCCTGGAAACATACAATATGAGGGCAACCTGTAGCTTATGTCTCATTTTTCTTTTGGATACGGCCTTAAATAAACTGTATTTGCTTTACTCACCAGTTCAATACAATTTCAAGCTCATCATATTTCGTGTTGTTTCAGTTCCACATTCTTCTGATTAACAGCTGTGATGCTAAAATTATGTTGGAGTTATATAATTTAATATTTTAGGGTATTATTTAAGACTTTTCAGAGGGTTATTTTTTATTTTTATTGATCATTTCATATAGAAAGTAAAACCAAATTTTTCTGCTTGGTAAGCCATAAAAATTGTGTCTTTCTGCCATTGTATCCACTGGTTATCCACTCTGCAGCCACTAAGTCAGATAGAGGATGCTACCCTAGCACTAAAAACTGCAATTCGGCAAAAAAATGTTAAGCATTGAAGGCTTTTGTGAGAATTGCCTTGGATAACAAAGTACTTTTGGAAGTTTTGACTAACATAATTACGTGGTCCTTACAGGAAGTACCACAAGCAAATGAATGCAGTAGTTTTATGGCTTTGTTTCGGTTTGGTTTTGGTTGGTTTTTATCGTTTTATTTTTCATGCAGAGAACAGACACCTGAGAACCGGCTGCAGACTTATTAGATTTAAAGAATAATGAGCATCATGTATCAGGTACTGGAAACAAGAAATGTGTTGCACTGGAAATATGAGCCTGTTAATTCACATAAGCATTGCTACTTAGACGGAGGGTTTTCTTTATGTGGGATAGAAAATGTTTTAACTTTCATAATTTCTTGGCAAGGAGTCTAATTGTAATTGTTGCCAGATGGGTGGTCTCATGTGAGTTTAAAATAGGCAGCCTTCAAGCAACACTTTAATAATCTGACCTTTTCATTGGGAAAATTTCATTTATAGGTCCTGTAGGAAGTTTGTTTCCACAAATAATATACTGGTGATAGAGGGAAACTCCTCACTCAGATTCTAGTAAGTTAGTAATGCTAGAATTACTCAGCTTGCCTTAAAAGCACTAAACTTCATTCATGTCTGCTACACTGAACTATTTAGGGTCATTTGCAAAACCAAATTTGTAATTGCCATCTTCCTGTAATCTGCCTGTCTAGCATAATGGCAGAGAAGGAATTGCAGTGATGTCCTTAATTATTTCTGCAGTGGATCGATACCAGTCAAAAACATTACATCCTTTAAATCTTACTAGCACAGGCAAGCTCGCTTCTTAGACTTGTGAAATAGCTATGCTTTCACATGAAAAAAGATCAATCTTTAATTATTTTATGGAGCATAAGTTTCAAATTAACTAAAGCAACATTATCTAGACATTTGAGCTACCTCAGATGTCTAACCAGCTGCCTGGCTACCCAGACATTATGAATTCTTCGACACTAAATCGTAGTTCTAAGCACAGAATCCAGCTCTTTTGGATAGCTGGTGAATTTGTGACCTCCCTGGAATAGTTGGAGCTGTAAACCATTGAATGGATAAATGATTCATAACGGTAGTTTCTTTATCTGTGACAGATGTAATAATGGCCTGGGCACATTTTTGAGGTTACATAAGTGAAAACTTTGTTTCTTCTTCTATCCCAGAAGTGTTACTTTTTGGACTTTTGTGCTAGAAGTAGCATGTACTCTCTGCTTTTAAAAAGCCCTCAAAAATATATCTACAATGGATATAGAAAAAAGTATGAACCTTATTTATCTTTATGGTAATATTAAGATCATTTTTATTTTTGTTTTTTTTTTCTTAGCATGTTATACGTATTAATTATATGATATCAGATGACTCAAATTCCTTTAGAAGTTTCTTTAGGAGAGCCTCTTTTTCAAATTTTAAAATGCTTGTTATGCTAACAATGTTTTGAGCATTTTTATATTTTCACACTTATTTTGTATGACAGACATATAAAGTCTTTTATCTATGACTGAAATATGTTCTGCTACTGNAATTATATGATATCAGATGACTCAAATTCCTTTAGAAATTTCTTTAGGAGAGTCTCTTTTTCAAATTTTAAAATGTTTGTTATGCTAACGTTTTGAGCATTTTTATATTTTCACACTTATTTTGTATGACAGACATATAAAGTCTTTTATCTATGACTGAAATATGTTCTGCTACTGTGAAAAGAGCTAGTTGTATTGTCAAGTTTGAAACTAGGACTTAAGCAGAGTATTCAGTTTTCACTGCTTATTGCTGTTTATTTATTTGTTTTTATACAGCATTTCTCTTGAAGTTTGGGATTTTTTGTTTGTTTGTTTTGGCATTTAGTTGAAGGAGTTTTATAGGTTGAAGAGATTTCATTTCTTTAGGCAACCTAGAAGGTCTTCCCAGTACCAGACATAAATTCATGCCTGCTTCTGCCCTGACTCCATAAAGGGGCAAGGTCTTAACGTAGAACACCCTCTTCCCCATACCTAGGGAAAGGAAACCCAGGAAAGGGATCTGGACAGATTTAGACAAAGTCTTGGCTGCCGTGGTATCCTTATTGACTGGTCCTAATCCTTGCAGATAGGTTTGACATAAATATATTCTAATATTTGCTTTAAAGTTGATGTTTATCTGCCAGCAACCTTATTTGCTGTATTTGGTACAAAGAGTAGGGACAAAAGAGAGGTAGAAATTAATTTAATTTTAGTTTAAATGCCTGTTGACATTAAAGCCTATCACACTGGGACTCTTACTAGCAGGAGATACCAACAGGCATAAAACTCCACGGTGCTTTCTTTCCCTTCCTTGTCTGCATATAGAGGACAGGTTAGATAGTGATGTTTATAACCAAAGGGGTCCTCTTTATCCAATAATTATTATCCAATTATTGTCCAGTAACTTGTTTACATTAAAAAATGTAGGTTTTCTGCAGATCAGTTTATTATAATTAATTCGTTGTTTCAATGTATAATTTTGTGTGTTTTGTTTGTTTGGGTTTTTCTTTTCAATACATTGAAAGAAAAAAGTAAAATTATGGTAAGAAATAAATACCTAATTTTAAAGAATGCTAGAACACTAAAAATCCTAGAATAGCATCACCTGCTACTGTCTATATTTAGGTAATGCTTGGGAATCCAAAAAATGAGTTATGACCCTTCTCAGCTATGTGGTCTGAGGTAGAGCTAAAGTATTGTCTTGTTCCAGTTGAGGTGACAGTCTGTGTACTGAATGCAGGATGAAAACAGCACTGCAAAGAGACTGTGAGACAAACACTGCTTAGTAATATAGACTATGTTTTACTGCACCATTTGCTTAGGGGCTTTGGTTTCTTTTATGCATCATAGCCAATAACAGCTTTAGGAAGAGAATTGATGGCAGATTACGAGATAGCTCTAGGGGTCTTTTAAAGGAGATCCTCCCAGGCATGAAAGGAAGTATGAGAGTGAGCCTGAAATTGCTTGCTGCAAAAAGTATCAAGAATGATGAAGGTATGCAGGCTTGGGCTCATAGAAAACAGAAAGTAGGTATGTAGTGTGAGGATTGGTCATTAGGGTACCTATTAATACAGAAAAATAGTGTATATTTGATGAGATAGGAAAATCGGTGGAGGAGCATAAAGGGACGAGAAGTGAGCTAGGAAAATATTCCTTACAATAGCATTCTGAATAGATTTGACTGAGGCAAGATCATCTCTCAAAACTGAAAAGAAAGACTTTCCAATAAGCAAGATATGAGATGATGAGGATCTTGGGAGAGATTTTACTTCACAGACAGAGAGGATTATGGTGTCTTATAGCTATTATGTAGAATGAATCAACAAAAATTAGATGCAGCTGGGCTCTGAGGCTCTGGAGAGTGGACTGAGTCAAAGATGATGCCTACATTATGGTCCTTGCTCTTATACTGAGCCTAATAGGTTCTTTATCATTAAATTTGTTGTTCATCACAATTTTGGGGTAGTTATGTAAAAATATTTCAGTAGTATAACAAAAGGACAAATGTATTTTTCAAAGTAGGAAGGGAAAATTGCCTAGAAGTGTGGACGGATTGAGGGAAAATCTCTTAAATTCCTGCCCTAAGTAAAATATATAATCATCTTTCACCATTTGTGACAACGGAGTTCTGAGACAACTAAGGTAAAGGAAAAACATCAACAATAGTTCAACTTCACAGGCTCAGTTCAGCAGTTCAGCACTGACTTTGAGATTTTTGTTCTCTGTTATGGTCACTGCCAGGATCATTTTATTAATTCTCTGCTCACAGTGTGTCTATCCATCCCAAGCTGGGAAGCAGCTTACTTTTTCTCATGCACTTGTTCACCTGGGTCTCTTAGACCCTGAAATATGCAACATCATGTAAAAACTTCCGTGCTCACTTTTTGCACTGACAAGTTCCAATGCCTGTGCCATAAAGGGGTCACCGAAGGTCACTTTAATGGGAGGCTGATTGGAAGTTGTCATCTAAAATGCTAAGACAATTCTAATCGTGGACAAAAATGAATACAGTTTTTATTTAGATATCAGCAAACTCTGACTTGTTCTTCACTTTCCCCCCAACTCTTATCTATCTCAGTTTCACTTCTTACTTTTTAACTTTCATATTACCTATGTGTTTTATTCCTCTTTAATTTGGGTTATCTTTCTAACATGTATCTTTACTCTCAGAGCCATGAATCTTCTTTCTCAGTGTGCAAAAATGAAATAGGAATCCTTCATTGATATAAATCTTTTAATGCCTACACCAACTTTTCAGAGTAGGAAATCGTAACACTCTATTGCTGTTTGGGATTGCATCTCCCTTTATCCCTTAATATTACATTAGATAATCTTAATTAAACTGGGAGATAAAATGTCTGGGTAGAACTTTCATAGGAATTTTATTTATTTATTTACTCACAGAACTTCTTGAGGGAGCAAATACCTAGGTATAAGTGTGAAAATACAGGTTTAAACCATGTTCCGGGTATAGTTCCTTGGTCAAAAGGAGGTTTTGAATCCATATGGTAATTCTCACATGTACTGATGGGTAAGTGACCTTCTTGAGAAAAACAAAACAAAACTAACTCTCCTAAAACCTCACGAAAACAACCTCTAAAAAAACAAAAATAACCCCAAACAATTGAAAACATGATACACAGTAACTCAAGTCCATTAACTGATTTGATTTATTCACTTTGACAGGAATGGTGCACAGTTCTGTGTGCACAATATGATTTCAGATACTTACTTCTTGATTTGTTTTTCTATCATTTTACCTGCTGCTTTCTGTTAGAAATTAGATCATAAAGGCTCACATTAAAAAAACAAAACAAAACAAAACAAAACAAAAACCACCAAAAAACAAAAAAAACCCCACCAGTTTTCAATCATCAGACAAAATACTAAATTAGCAGTGACAAATAAAAATTCTTTCAGTTATACTAGGACCAGCATGTATTCGTTTGTATTGTTTATTCACTAGTTATTTAAAATATTCTCACAATGCTGCTTGTACTTACTCCTGAGAATAATGAACTGTTACATGGATTTTACATGCTGGCCCTCCCATGAGTGCTTTTAGCAAGCTCTGCCTTTTGAGGAGCCTGTTTTAATGGAAATTGAGGCAGTGGAGAGAAGAAAGCAACACAAAAAGGTTACAAGTTACGAAAAAAGGTTGTGATTAACTAGCTTGACATTCAGTACCACTTCGGTACAAGGTGGGAAAAATACATTTCCTGTGAAATAACTGCAGCATTTAGAGCTGTGCATATTTGTTTTGAGCTATTCAATCTTCACTTTTTTATCTATTATTTTTATATTGAATACCAAAGTGCTAAATATAAGAAGTCATAATAATTGACTAATATTTTAAATAGAAATCAGTTTTTTTCTTAAGATCTTTCCTTTTCTTCAGCTTTTTTTATTCTGTTTTTTACTATTTCAAGTCTATATTCACTCCACATAAACTTTACAAAGGGTAAATTCTCATTTTCATATACTATGGATAAGGAAAATGACTTATTGAATACAATTCAAAAAATAATCACACAGGTAAATACCAAGCTAACAGTTGTGGTGTAGCCACACCTCCAGCTGTAAGGAAGGAACTGCTTTTTACAGAGGTGAATCTAAATTTGCTATCTCAATATTTATCACTCAACAGTCGAAGAAAATCTGACTAAAATTAGGTCTTTGACTATTTTTTAACAGGAAAATTTAGGAGACACTACGTTATGTCACTGTTGAAGGTGCTCATTAACCACCAGTACCCATATTGTTAGAAGGTGGAACTTTCTCATATTACCTGAACAACTCTAGAGACTAAAACACTGATAGGAGGAAGAGCTAAAACTGGTATTTCTCTTTTCCTAAATATGTAGTACTGAATAACATCTCATTTCCATCTCTGTATCTCCCCAATGAGTATTTACATATTCAGCACTCATGCTTATACACACCACACTATTAAGTTCATTTCAATTAAGATCATCTTCACAGGACATATGATCATTCTGTAAATTATCCCTTTTACCAGATCTCTTTGCCACCACTCAAACTGTTACCTTTCCCTTTATTCTTGCTAAGCAAAGAAACAACTTCTGTTTCAGAAACCTGAAAACCTCTGTTTTCTGTAAGGTGGTGGGTTGATCCCATCAGGCACCTAAAAATCACATGGCCAAATGCTTGCTGACCTCTGCTCCAGCTGGACAAGGCAGTGAGCAAGAAGAGTAAAATAAAAAATTCCTGGGTCTTGGTGAATACAATTTAAAGGGTGGAGGAATGAGGGAGAAAACTCAAACAAGCGTTACGAAGATAATCCCTCACTACCTCCCACAAGTATGCCCAGCAACTCTCTGAGCAATGACTATCGACCCACAGTTTTTAATAAGGAGAATAAATAATGTTACGTTGCTTTGAATATCCTTTTGATCAGTTTGGGTCAACTGCTAAGGTTGTGTCACCTCCCAAATTCTTTTTCTTCCTCAGCCTACTCATTGCAGGGAGCAGATTGGAGAAAAAATAAATGAACTAAACCAAAACAAAAATTCCAAAACCTTAGTGTTGTTCAAGCACTGCTCAGAAATGGTCGCAACATTGTTTTTATCAATAGTGCTTTAGTGAGAAATCCAAAACACAGTACAATACTGGCCACTAGGAAGGAAATTGACTCCAACCCAGCCAGACCCATAACGTGAATATATTTCTAAACATATTTAAGTTATATACACTTAAGTTCAGTCATATTACCTGACTGAGAGACACATATTCAAGTATTTCCCTTTCTTTTGCCTAACCATTTCTCTTTCTGCTTTCCCTTTCCCTTTCCCTTTCCCTTTCCCTTTCCCTTTCCATTTCCTATGACATTGTTCAGATCAGGATGAGTGGTCCAGTACACATTATACAGAACTGGCAAGGTTCTATTCCTGCCCTCTGTCTTAGTTTTAAAGACAGATGTCTGCCAGGGAAAAGCCAGAGCTTCCCTTGGAATGGAGAATGTAAATCCCCTCCCTTCAAATTATTATAATTTTGAAATTAAGGGGCTCTCAGGCAGAGGTATGGGGATAGGAATAACAGTTCTTTACTAGTATGTATAACAAGGCAAACAAAACTACAACTACAGCATTAACAACAAAACAGAGGTAGAAACCTCGGGGAGTTTTGTTTCACAAAGCCTGGGGAAGTCTGATCCCGGTGCCCCTGCAGGACTCTGAGGAGCACCAAGCTGGAATGGCAGGAATGAGCAGAAATCCCAGGCTGGTGGATGAGATGTATCAGAAGCTCCTCGGTGGTAGCTGGAATGGCAGGGATGTCCCAGCAGGGCAGTGGGTGTGGGGCCACAGAATGGCAAAGACCCAGAGCAGCGCTGAAGAGGATGGGATGGTGGGACAGGGCAGGCCCAGCTCCAGCAGGGCAGGAGAAGGCGAGTTCAGGATTCCTGGACATACAAGCAGATCATGATAGATTTTCTAGGGCTGGATTTTGTGGTGACAGTGAATTGCCCCCAGTCTAAGCAACAGCTTGGCTGTCCTCCTGATGCTGAGAGAGAGAGATTGCCTGCTGCTGTCCCCACCACTGTCCTTTACCTGCCCCCTCCGAGGGAAACTCCCAGAGACCCAAAGAAATGTAGCCCAATGCTACTCTCCTCTCCTGACTTCTTGCCACCTCTTTGTTTTGGTCAAGCACCCACAGATACCCAGCAGTCAGTCTCCTAGCAACTCATGGGAAGAAGAAAACCCATAAATAAAAAAGGAAGAAATTTAACCCCCAACACCCTTACATTAGTAGCAGAACTTCTATCAAATTCAAGAAAATTTATCTGTGGGTGATTACATGTATTATGGGAATGTTGTTGCTTTGTTTGGTTTGTTTTCTCAGCATGCTTTGTCTCTCCTGTAGGAGAAAAAGTGAAGCAAGTACTGGGGAGTTGAATCATGACAGTGTATTAAAATTTTCACTTTTTCTGTCTATCAAGAAAGGGTAGTCTTTGGGAGTCATAAAATAATCATAAAAACATCATTCTGAAGAACTGAGTCTCAGTGCTTAACGCTGTTTCTCTAATGGCATTTCACCTTTCATTTCTATTCAAGTGAAAGCATTTCCTGCAGTAAAACAAACTGTGATACTGATGAACACTGACATTTGCTTACAGAATCAAGTAGTAAAACAAAGGCTGAGAATATAATAGACCAAACAGGAGAATACCCACAGATTAGAAGAGAAAGAATACCAACAGCTCTTAATTGTCAATTCAGCCTGCTAATCTTGGATTAAAAAAGAAAAGTGAAAATCGGTTATTTTCTTTTGAAGTTAGTGCCTCCAAAAATGGAGCCAGAAGGAGTGGCAGAAGTAGCTTGGGAATTGTAAGACAGAGACTACAAAGCTGAGGGATAGGGAACAACAGCAAGAAAGATATCTCAATTTTCAGAAGTCCTTGATTTCTTACAGTTTTAAACCCTAGGCTGTGTTGTAAAGCTAGTTATAAGTAAACTAAAGTAAGTGTAATCATAAGTAAAAAATTTAAATTGAAAAACAAATAAAACTCTGAATATATGGAAGAAAAAACAATTTCTTTGCTATTAAAATACTGCAGTTAATTTTCCTGATCTATGATGAGTCCTTATTTTTTGTTCTGTTAAGAAAACGTAAGTACAGGCTTTAGTTGAGGTATGTAAAAATGTTGACAGCAACTATTAAGTGTAGTGTGCATATGAGACCTTTCAGGTCTCAAGCTTGTTTTGTATTCATAATGTCAACCTCAGCATTCTTTGGAATCAATTTAAAGTTAAAAATACTATTTCTGCATAACACTTTATACAAAAACTTCATTTTTTTGAGCTAATAGATGTTAACTACATTTACGATAATAAATATGGTCTCCAAAAATCTGTTTGCGCTCATGTGTGTGCAAGTACAATGGAAACAGAACACATTTATGCAGAATTAAATATTTTCTTTGAAATGTCAATGACTTTTTTTATTGCACAAGGTTGTATAAAAAAACATCACGTGTGAAGCATTTTTTAAAAAACCCTAGAAATTAATAAATGGAGACATGCAAATGAATGTCTTAGAGATACAAATATCTGTTATAGAAAGTCAAAGGAAAAATATTACTCTCTGTTTTAAGTTTCCATTCTTGTGGCTTCTCAAACTCAGCTCCCTATTTTCTCTATTATGATATTATATCCAAGGATAAAGTGAATCTGTGTTCAAGGAGGAATACTGTTAATTTTTATCTTTGTTTTATGTTTCAATCTAGTTTCTTTTATAAAAATGACTTAGTGTGCCTCTAAGATTGCTGCATAAATAAATTTTGTACACACAAACATTTCCCTAACACTTAATTTAAAAGAAATTTTGACGTGAAAAAGGGAAGATTTGAAGATTTTTTTTTCAGTATGAAAAGCTTACTGGAGAAAACCTTTTTGCCTGAGACAAAGCTCTTAGTATGTGATGTAGCACAGAAGACTAAGATTATGTTGAGCTAGAGGTATCATAAGGATAATCATGTGGGGGAAGGACACGAAAAGAGAAAGATGAAATAATAAGCATCGAGAAGAAAAGAAATGGAGCAGTTGTAAGTGTGAAGGCAAGAAATCTTCATGTGGGATGGAGAGGTGAGAAAAAAAAAAAAAGAAAAAAACAACTAGAAAGACCAAAAAACCCAATTGACCCAGAATATGTAGTTCCCATCACCCTCTACCAGCAGTGGAGGTTTCATGGAGTGAGGCAGACAGGTACTGAACCTGCTGCTGCCTCATGGGAGATGGCAGCTACTCCTCTCTGCTGACTGTTGGGAGGTGATGAGTAACGCATACCTCAGAATCCAGAGGAGTGATACAGCCTGTTAATCATAGTCCAGTAAGGGTATGAAATCCACTCATGAATGAAAAATGGATACTGACTTTTTCATTTATTATTTCAGAATATACATTCTTCATAATTCAGATGAGCAATAACCATGGGAGGAGTCAGTAAAATCCCTTACTATTATGTAAAGTACATAACATCTTTTTGAAGATTTTTACATCAAATATATTCATCAAGTTTTTCTTTAATATACTCTGAATATAGATGCTAGGGAGTAATTATTTAACTAGGAATACTATTGGTCTTTTGCAGTGGAAGATAAAAGTGGACTTCTAGACTAATGATTTGTGTATTTTGAAAAGCAGCATATCACACTGACTGGTCTATGATTTCAACTTTCTGATCAGTTAAACTGAGCAGTCAATTCTATTTAGTCAGATGGCACCAGTACAATATGTTCTTTTCTTTTGTCTTTAATCTTTTGTCTTTTACTTTTCAGCTGCTCTTTCTGTTAGAAATAGGAAGCAATTGACTAGTTGCTGCAGTATCTCCATTAGGATTGAACTGGGATCCCAGTGTTCTCTTGAAATAATTTGCAATTAAGCCTTCAGGATTCAATGCATTTAGATACTGACATCATAAAGAATTCACATGCATATGCCCTAATACAATCTGATTTCTTTGTGAAAATGGACCGACTGAAGCAAAACACAATTCCCTCTTAAAACAATGTTTCTCTGCATCTCCTTCACCCCATGCCCTGGTCATTCCTTATTGAAAATAAACCAGTACTTCATAAATGATAAGCATTTTTATGTAATTAGTGGTGTTTACCATTTCATTATACCATATTATTTGTAAAGTTAAATAAAATGTGTGCTTGCATAAGCAGTGCTTACATATGATTATTAGAGGTATTTTATACACTCAGGTTCTGCAAAGACATTTAAGAACAGAGTTCAGTCAAAGGGAGTACAAATTGCTGTAAGAAGGGTTTTTTCATGAAATTTGTACCTTATTTATACCTTCTGCCTGCAGGGTTGTAGCAGAAGAATTGCCATTACATTGCAATTTGTACTTCACTCATGTTCACCATCACAAGGCTTCTGTGATTTCAATTAACAGTGAAAATCCTATCATTTCCCCCACATAAACAAGCCTTTAATGTGTAGAAGGTGTCCTTTCTCCTATAAATTCATATGTTGTGAACATTGAATTTAATATTTTCCATTGTTAGATGCTTACACATTTTGGAAAATGAGTGGAAGTCATTTGGGTTAAGTAAACTCAGACTTTTTTCCCAGTTGTTTTGCTTCTGTTCTCATATCCAAGGAGCAGCAGTGAACATGTCATAATGGAGTGGGGAGACCTTGAAGAGCCCTGCTATTAAACAGTGCATTAAGCAAAGCCTCTTCAGACAGTCCATTCCGAGGAGAGGTCTGCTCCATACAAACAAAGCTCTTGAGATGCACTTTGTTGTGTTCTTACCATTCAGAAAAGCACTATTATCCTGTGCCTGTGACTCTGTGCACAATATTTCAATTGGTTCCATTTCATTGGTTTTACAGGGAACAATAAAAGAGGCCTCTTGTTCCTGGCCATCCAGCATGAGAATAGACCATGTTGAATCTCTATCATCAAGCATTTAAAAGCCTCGTAAAATAGTTAATGTATTCATTCCTTTTAGAAGTCATAGACAAACAGCCTTGTTCCATGAAACCAAAATTATTTTTTTAATTACAGCAGTACTAGTCATTTACTATAAACCTAAACAAAAGTTTTAGGATTTAAATTTACTTAAATTTACATATAAAACATCAGAGGAAAATATCTGTGATATTTTCTCAAAGTTTGTGTTGGAAGCATGAGCAACTGCTTTCTGACTAACTTCAGAAATCAGGAAAATAAATCCCTTAGTCTCTTTTCAAGGAAAGCTGTCTTAACAGTGTAGAAAGAAATCTGTGGTGTAGTGTTACCACTCTTGCTACTTTCAGATGTAATTAGAAAATAAATTATTCTCATTAGTATGGTACAAAATCATACAAAAGCAGTTTTATTTTATAATTCCAGTGCATTCCAGATTTTCTTAGGCTGAAAATCCCCAGATATGCTGCATTTGGTTTGGAAAGAGATGTCAAGGGAGAGCTCAGGTGATGATGTCTGGTTTTGGTACTCAAAATGTCCTCAGTGCGAGGTGAGGTGCATCTGGACAAGCAGGCATTTACAGCCCAGGGTGATGGGGCAACCCCGACCTCTGCAGAGTTGGCTGACTTGCTTCCTCCCACAGCTGGAGGCTGAGATTTTTCAGCAGCCTTCCTGCCGGACACATGGCGCTCTCTCAGCATGGGGAGGCACTGGAACTACTTAAGAGCCACATGCTGCTAAAAAGACACTTGCTGACTGTCTTGCTTCAGTGATAATCTATATTTAGCTTCACATGTAACATGTCCAGTCAGGATGAAGTCTCTCTGTCTTGCTTTTGTTTTATAGATTTTTCTGCTTTTTAATGAGAAGAGGAAATATGTTTTTAAGAGCAAGTATGCACTTAAAGAAAAGAGAGAGAGAAGAAAGCCGTGCCTTTTTCTTTCCCACAATATTATCTCTATAAATTGCTACATGTTAGAACAGGTTTCCATGTCTATGTGGGATTGTTTCATTCAGTCACTAGTGTTATTGTCAATGCTTTTAAATTATGGAACACAAATATCAAATACATTCTCTAGTTTCATGTAATTACATGGTAACTGTTTCAGAACACACAATTATTTTTGCCTCTCAACAAAAGTGCAAGCTGGGCAGTTTTCACCGAGGTTTGCTAAATGCAGCATCTAAGTTAACTGCCTGAGCTTGTAATTATCAAGCTGCAACTTATTTTAGTTTATTTTACAAAATCCTAATTTTCAATTTGCCTTCAATGTTGAACTCCTCTGTAAAAATCCCATTCAGTAAACTAATGACCCTCTTAACAAGTCCAGTCACATCAAAACTGTTCCAATGCCCTGAGTTTTCTTGTCAAGCGCCCAGTGATAGGGCAAAATGAGGCATGAGAGATATGAAATATATTGTTGGAGAAGGAGGATTGTGTTTCAGCCTTATTTATTTTTCTGCCATAGCCTTCTGACAGTGCAAACGGTTAACCTGCCATTTTTCACAACTTCAATTAACCCCAACAGGATGTGCCTCTTTAGAGATCCAGCAAAGGGATGCATTTTAATTTGTAAAGTAGCAATGTTTTTATCATGTGGAAGGTGATCAAGGTTAATTACTACTAGCAGCCGAACAGGTTGTGTTAGAAATATGTAAGGTGCTTATGGTATATGTGTATGTAGCTCTTTAAATGTTCACATCGCCGGATGTGAGCACAGACCTAATGTAAAGAGCACAATTCTAGACCAGCACTTCTGTAGGACCAAGTAGCCTTCTGGTCTCTGCTGCTGGTAGCTGAGTTGGTCTCCTACATGCCTATGTTTGTCTTCAGATTGTACTTTCAGAGCCACAGGACTGTTACCTTCTTATTTTTCACTAAACTTTTCTTATCAGGAAGAACGTTATGAATAAAGCATCCTGCATAAGTTCATCAGCAGATAGACACCAAAGGGAAGGATTCATCTATCTAGATTTAGATGTATATACCCAAAATAGATATCCTCAGCTCCATAAATTTATAGTCCAGAAGATGAGAAGGAAAATAAGAAGAAAAATCAAGGGTGTGGGGAGTTCCTCTCCAAATTAGTTCCGATGGACTATCCTCTAAGCATGTCCTTTGTTCCCTGACTGTTAAGGAAACCTTGGATGACTGTCTCAGACACAGGCATTTTCTCTGTGATTTAGAAGGGCCAGAATTCTATCAGTGGAATAGACATGTATTCTCTTCTCATGCAGAATTATTACTGATGCTGACTTTGGAAAAACAAGGACATAATATATATGAGAAATACTGCTGATAGCAATATTCTTACCCAGAAATCTCACAGAACTGAAGTAAAATCCTGATTTCTCTCACTGTGGTGATTTTTCTCAATCATTGGTCACATATCCCACCATCTCAATTTCCCCTTTCTCCCACAAAATAACCTCATCAATAGAATTAAAACCTCTAACAAGAAACTGAAGTAACTCAGTGGATTTTATTAAATGTTATAATGCTGACAGAACAAAATAAAATCAAATTTTTGTATATGCTAAAAATAAACTTTTCTTTCCTCATGAAATGATTAGTCCCTAACTCCTCTCCATCTTCAGCCATTATAATTTACCATAGGAATAAATTGACCCAGACTAAGCTTTCAAGTGAATCAGGAATCTGTAAGTGGCTTTTTGTGAAATTGGAAGGACTAATTCCTGAGAGAGTCAAAACATGAGAATAGGTCCAAAATTTTTTTTTCCAGTTGTAGAACCCCTGGCTTTACATCACTGTTTAACTTTCACATGAAAATAGTATATACTGCCTCTAAACAAGACCATTATCCTTACTTTCACTGTAGAGAGTATTTTGCATAATAATCAATCCATAAGCAGCAAAGGGCATCTTGTAGCTTCACTGTGCTAAATACAGTGGTTCCCCAGACACTCATAGTTACCCTGGGTGTAGATATTTCCATTTTAAAAGAACAATGCAATCCTTCACTGCTTAAAAATAAAATATTTCTTTTTTTAAAAAATCTGATATTGTGGAGCTAGAATGAGTTAAGCATTTTGGTTGTTTTTTTTGTTGTTGTGTTTGTGATTTTTGTGGTATTTTTTTATTTTCTTTGTTTCATTAATCAGTTCTGTTTAAAGTACAAGCAAAAAAAAAGAAGTAATTATATAGAAGTATTATCTGGTCTCAAATAATAGTTTTATTTGTATACCTATAATAATTATGTCTGGAATACTTCATTTCTAAGACCCATCATGTTGGTATTTCTGAAGGATTGTTTTAAGTATAAGAAAAAAGCTGTTAAATGTCTATGATAGGTGTTATCTCGTATTTTGCCTGGCTCCACTAAATAGACTTTTGATTAATTCTGAGAAAAAGAAACAGACAGACTTTTATACTGGGTTGCTTGACCCACATACGATGGAAAACATTTGCTCTTCTGTCTTTGAGAGAGCAGTACAGCTTACTCTGGAGACATACAAGGATAGTCTCTTCTTCCTGACACAGCCCAGAAGTGTTTCAAGCAGGACTCAAGGTACGGCTGGAAGTAATCAAAGAGGATTGGTGGGTTTTGAATCATTGTGTGGAATGCCTGAAGCAGGTCACCTTCCTTTCCTGAGCCCTGAAATGCTTAGGGCAAGCTACTACTTATGAATTCAATGAGCACAGCAACATCGATGAAAATCTGAATATTCAGATTAGATTTATTCAGAGAAAGCCATCATTTTTAACAGATGGAATAAAAAACTAAGATGTAAACTGATCCACATAGCAGAAGAACAGTTCTGGTTGTAAAAGAAAAAAAACCCAGTATTTCTCATAGAAAAAAAGGACAACATGCTGTTAATTTAATCAAGTTCTAATCTAAAGCTCTGGAAGTCAAGGATTTAGCATGGCAATGAGAAATCATCTCTCTCTACAATGCTGTGGATGCAGTAAATAAATCTTTGAGAAATACGTGAGGAATGCCTGGTCTAAAGGCTTTGAACTGCCTCTGTATCACTCCTTAACAAAGCCAGCCAGCCAGCTTGTCAGTCTATCCTGTTCTTCTCATTATGTCGTACGGTCTGTAAACTAAATTTCTAAAGTCCTGAGCAGTGATATATAAAGATATATATCTAATCTAAGCGATATCAGCTACAGACCAGATTCACCAGGATGGTCTTGCTGCTTTGTGTCATGATGGCAGCAAAAAGCAGCTGCAAATCCAACCAGTGCAGAGAACTTACAGCTGCTTCACCGCATCTCAGAGAGATGCAAAACAGCGGCAGCTCACTGATGGATCCTTCATATAATCTCCAAATAAAATTTGCTATCATAAATATAATGGTTTAAGATAATCTTCTAAATAATTCTAAAAAGAAAAATTATATATATTAAAAAGGCTGCTGTTTCTGTAATGACCATTTACACTTGGAAATTCTTTGGAGAATGTCAAATAATAAAAAATGCAATATAACATAGCCAATCTCATAGCCATTTTGAGGTTGAACTGAGACTTACAGATGAAATGAGAATGAATTTAAATGAAGTTTTATGGAGACTTTCTCTGACAAAATGAAGTTACAAAGGGCAAGGGAAGGGAAAAGAAGATAATAAATCTATTTTTCTAGCAAATACAAACACATTTACAATTTTGAAAATATTTCCTTTGGAATTACATTTTTTGTTTTCTAACTAACATCAAAACCAAACTAAACCAAAACATAACTTACAAAGAAATCATACAAGAAAAAAATTTAAAGCTCATGAAACAGCATTTCTCTGCATTATCCTCTGTCTTATTTTCTGATCATAGCTGCATATGAATGTTATTTTCCCTCCTCTCTACATTTTATCATTTAGACTGACATTTTCGAAACATGAATTTTCTGACACTTCTCTTGTGACACTTGTTATGAGTATAGAGTCTCATAAATTTGTGCTAGTGTTGAAGGTGGTACCTCATGACTATGTTCAGATTTTATACTTATGTATGACAGCAACAAATGATTAATTCAGAAGAAGGTCTTGCTTCAGAGTTAGAATTTTGTTTTTCATATCTTATTTCTCATTAAGCATTGGAACTACTTTAGTACTTACATCTAAGTAACAGTATTGATAATGTCCATAATTTTGTGATGATAACTTATTTATCAGAGCTTCCATTGGGAGTTAGAAGTATTTAGAGAATTCTTTACAGAAAGAAAGGACACTTATGCATCTTCAGGTTGTGAAGCTGTGTTAAAGAGTGTGCACCAGACTATTCCAGTCCATATTTTTGTTAACTTTTCCCAATTGAAGGCTGTATAATGCAATGGTAGAAAAGCAATTTTGGTGCAAAAGTCTTACTGATCAAGTTTTTAGTCTCAATGCAGTAATGAATATGGTATAGTTGCATTTTACAATTTTAAAAATAATTTTTTTGAAGTTGTGGATTTGGTGGGGTTTTTGTTGTTTATTTCATTTATAAATTTTATTTATAAGAATTCAGTAGATGTGTTACTGTCCAGCCGTAGGTACAACAAAATAATTAATAATATCACAATTTTTAAATTTTCTTAAAAGAAGACAACTATTGGTTTTTGAATGAAGTGTCTAAACAACTAGATTTCTGCAAAGCTTAGACCTTCATGCAGACACAGAGGAATTCCAGGAGGGAATACAGGTGTTTCTCTGAGAAAGCTGATCTTAAATATCCCTCAAATCTACCTCCCTCATCCAGCTTGCCATGCCCAGTTTGTCTGAACAAAGCAGTTATGTTGAAACAGAATTAAGGTACAGATAAGACTTCTGGATATTAATTCTTGCAGTAGCATGTTCACACCATTTGCTGCAAAACTTAACCATGAGACTGGTTTCTCTTTCACCATTCTTTATTCCTCTATTGCCCTGCCTCAAAGCTGTGCCAAAAGGAGAAATTAGGCAGATTCTAGTGGAGGATGCAGAAGTCCATGAGTTACATTGGCTATGCTGGGTTCCCAGTGAGTCAGAAAAATTCTGCTTCAGTTGTGGAGACATCTCTGGTCACCTGGGAAGCCAATAGAATGCTCCATTCCTTTACCAGCTCTAAATCCAGGGTGGAAACTGGTGAGTGGTCCCCAGGCTCATAATTTTCTTGGTTTTACATAGGTTTGTAATCTCCTGTCAGAAGCAAGCCATAAAGTAATGTTTGATGGCAATCTATGAGCTGAAACAACAGAGCTCTTTCATTTTTTTTGCCAAATAACATGGCAGTCACCTCTAAGATTTCTTCTCAAAAGAATGTTCTAGTTGATATAATTCTAGATTACACCCAATGTATCACAATCTGCCAGGAGAAAAATATAATGACTTGCTATTTTTTGAACCTTTTCAAGAAAAGAAGAATGAAAAATAATACTGTGAAAGTTGAGTGACCTTAACAAATGCAAACAACAAGGTTATGTTACAATTCAAAGATGCAGAGCTGCGTAAATTTGTGGATATTTAATCTACAGTGAAGTCTGCTTCTGTTGCTGTATAGAAAATACAGCTTCTTCTCCAGTGTGATGATTCAGTTTAGTGAAAATTATGTTTTCAAATAAGCCATAAAAGATCTATAGAAAATTAAATTCCAGTCCTTCAGAATAAGAACTGTGATGATCCGAGCAATGTACCTTATAATGACTTTTAACTCCATTCTCCTTAGTTAAGTGCATAAACATTTACAGGATCAAATCTGTGAGATTTGCCTTTAAGTATTTTTTGTCATTTCAGGATATGAAAATTTTAAGTGCAAATTAATCCATGTCTTTACAGATGGATAAAGATTTAAAAGTTGTTTTTCTATACCTGGTGCATACAATGAAAGTCAGTTCGATCAAAATTTTTACACTTTCATTATTTATGTTGGGGCTTCCTTAAGAATATGGTAATACTTGTGGCTGGGCAACACAAAAAAAAAAATCATGAAAAAGGACAACTATTTTACAAAGATATTCAAAATGCAAAATTAATTTTTTCACATAGAGTTGGGCAGTATAAAAATAATCCACATTAGCATCCAGCTGTCAGTGATATAAATGCCTGAATAATCATTTTCTGGGCTCAGTTTCATAATGTTATAATAATTAACACAAAAGAACTTCAAAACAAATGCAATTGTGCTACACTTATTAGCAGGAGGCCACTCAGTCTATTCTCAGGAGTTTTATTTGAATAGTGTTAGTGTATTCATATCCATGATGGCTCTCACTGGCATAAAAAATCTCCCTGAAAACATTTACAAAGAGAATTCAGATCTGATTTTTAAATGTGTTTTAAATCAACTGGAGCTAAGATCTCAAATAATTAAATAAATACCACTTAAATAATAGTCCATCTAATTGTCTGCAGAAGTTCACAACATTCAAAACAACTAGTTTTTCTTCAGGTTTTCATATTGTCCTCTGTATGTGGTTGAATATTTTACTGTACTCTTGACAAGCTTTAAGAAATATTTTCCCAGATGTTTGCATAACAGCAATTTGGACTATAGATTTTGTGAAAAATTTAGAAAATTATTTAATGCAACCTTGAATGTTCCTCATACTTCCAGTTAGAAACATTAAAAAGGCTTGGAGATGGACAAGATCATAACAACAAATGCTCAATTTAATTAAAAAATAATATTATATAGTAAAATTACTGGAGAAAGCATGTCCTAAAATAAGAGTTGACAATAACAAAAGTCAACTTTCATATGAATAAATCCAACATCACCATATGGCTGACAAACATGACTAAACTGCTATGTCATGTTATATATGTTAATTTGCTTTGAGATAAATATGTGATTTTAAATCATAGCAAGAGTAAATATTTTCCAGTCCTTATAAACAAGACTATCATTGTAATTATCGGGCATAATAGGAGGAGTTTTATTATGAAAGTGTAATCTATTATTAATGTGAATAACTGTAAAAGATTTTAGAAATATTTGAAAATTTATCTGCTCAGGTTTGTTGTGGTTGTCAAATGGTTATGTAACATATCAAAGCTGCTATAATTACACATCTTGAATTTTTATTTTTCCACAATAACATTAACTTTTTTTCTTCCATAGAACTGTGCCAATACTACCTTACCTGTCAAAAGGAATAGTTAATATTTTATTGTCAATGACATACTGCATATGGCCTGAGGCTAGAACATTGAAGTGCTGCAGAAACAAGTCTGTTTGAGAGAGGAGTCCTCAAAATGACAATGCATATATTTGCTTGAATTCATGAGATCACTGTAAGTAAACAGCAATCGTGAATTACAGAGCTATCACATTTCCACAATAATATGATGGAACACTGAGTTAAGAAAGTTGGGGGGGCATATTTTATTTACTTGTTTCTTTTGATGAATGGAAGAACACTCATAAGCTGCAATTCCAGAAGTCCTAAATGTAGGTGTCTGGTTTTTGGGGTCTTTTTTTTGATTCACAGGATACCCTCAAGATTAGTAATATGAGTTGCTGGTAACTCATGTTTTCAAAGTTCATGCAGAGAGAAATCCAACAACAGAATCTTTAGAAACAGGATGTCTAAGGCACTGAAGTTGTTAGAGTATGATGAGCTGCATGACGGTGTTTTTTGTAATACCCTTCAATGGAGTTGTAGATTGGAACATAATAGCTTTGTGCTAGAAAGAGGCATAAAATAGAATGATTCTCTGAAAGAGTCTTGTACTTGCCACATTGACTAATTTGTCACCATTAGCTCTCTTTATTGATGATGAGGATAATTTTTTTCCTTGTGGTTTAAGTGTTTGAAAAAATGTGATTACCAGGTGAATGTAATTCACCAGGTCAGCATGGAGCAAAAGGAATATGTGATAGTTGATGTCTTTAAAACCCAATCTACCGAGCTTAAATTTATCATCTTCTTTCATTTATCAAGGCAGATGATTTTAGTGAAAAATGCACCAAATTATCAATTCAGGTAGGCAGGTGGGATCACGGATATAAAATTTTTCTAAAGCTGGGAGCTCTAAATGGAGGTGCAGCAACATGACATTGTCTTGTTTTCAGTTGACCGCTGTATATAAAATGTTTGACTAGCACAATCAGAACTTTCAAGTCTGTGCTGTATTGTTCTAATAGAAATTTGTTACCTTTTGACTTCAATAGTTTTCTATCTCTTTCTAACCTAAAGTTCATTCTTTGTTCAATTCACCACAAATATATGCCTGGATGGTAACACCATTTTTGTTTATCCTTCCTGTGGCAATCTGTAATACATCTGCAGGGATGAGGGGCTGAGTCCCTTGCCCAGGGTAGAGCATGCCTTTCAGTGAGAACAGACACTCCTTTATTTCCAGCAGTGGCAGTCTAGCTGTACAAGCTAGCAGCATATCCTCCTTCCCCAGGAAAGCTTTGGCTTTTGTGGAAACAGTTGAATCTTTTCAGCCATCCTGCAAAACCACTGCCTCTTTCTGTTTTTCCCTCAGCAGCTCTCCTGCAGTGCCTGGCAGGTTGCTGAGTAAGAAGGGGAGGTAGGAAACCAAGGTGGGCCAAGGCATATTTGCTGCAGCCAAGTATGCCAGGTTCCCTGTGGGTGCTGAGAGTAACAAAGTGATGGCACTTTCATCTGTCCCTCTTCCTTCTCACCCTCCTGCCAGTTTCATCAGATGGTTCAATAGTTGCCTTCTGATCTTGCTCTTTTTGTCCTCTCTTCAAGACTGATAACACTGGTAAAATTCAACACCTACTTTCAGGAGGAAATTTTTCTTGTGACAATAGCTGTGATTATGGTACAGGGTTCAGAACACACTGTTACTGTTAATTTCATTGGCAGAATAAAATTGAAAGCAGTTTAGTCCTAGACTCACAAATGTATGCAAATACCTAATACCTGCTTAATTTGCTTGAAGTCAGGTACTTAAGTGGCTTTTGGAGTCTGGATCCTAGTATTTGCTCTCTTCTGAGTATGTGTGATTTTCTGTAATTGCATTACAGGGAAAGCGGAGTTTCAAGATCTTTAGACATGAGAATGAGACATTTTGTGGTTGGCTTTGAATGCTGATACGTTGTACTAATGCAGAGACTTTTATTCATATGATTAGGAATTCATAGGTTTATTTGATATCTCCATAGTCTGAATATACACAATATAATCACAGACAGAGTAAATGAAATAGAAACCTTAAGTGCCAATTTACCGGTAAGACTTTATTACCATAAAATTGATCAATGTTTACATTTAATGCGAAGTTTTGGTTCTTACTATTAAATTGGCTAGGGATGGTTTAAAGTTCTGATTAGCTCATTGAAAAATGTTAGTCAGTCTTACCTCAGAAATCTGAAAAGGTAAACATTTATGTGCTTCAATATTTGAGTTTAATAACTAAACAGATCATTGCTGGGCTGCTAAGTTAAAGAGGATCAGATAAACATTATAAGAACAGAATCTTTTAATTCATTTGGGTCTTTATGTTTTGAAGACAATTAATTACTCAGTTTTGCATTGTTTAGATATTTCACAATAAGCACCAATCCAATAACTACAATTTCAGATTGTTACTGATTCTGTTGAATCACATGTCTGCAGAGGAGTGTGGTGTCAGGATCCTTAACGGCAACATGGTAAATAAATTAGTAATATGAGAGACATTTCAGAACAGGTACTATGCAACACTTGTTTTACTAAATTAATCCTTCTCTAATTTCCCTGATTGAAGAATTCATATACTTTTAAAAAACAAGAGACTGGGAGATAAACCACATGGGTCCTCTTTTCAGGCCACCTGCCTCTCACTCATCTCATGTCTCCTGTCTACACTGATCAGCATGGAGAACAGATGGATTGATCTTGAGACAATTTTCTTTGTTCACTCTTTCCACAATTTTTGAGACTCTTATGACTTTGAAGGGAGGCCTAAGTTAGGCTTTAGAATTAACACACAGGAAAAGAGGATTAGGCAAGGACTGTCCCTGTAATTTAGACGGTATATGTATAAAATGAGGCCCAAATTTTGGGTAGATTACCCCAGAGATGCTATGCTTTCTTTGGCTGTGGTATGTGGTAGCATATGACTTCAGTATTCTGTCAACCTATTTGGATCGAATCGCTTTCTCTTTTTACTTGCAATTGCAGTGGGCTGAATGGGATTCACCAGCTATCCTTTCCCTGTCTTTTGATCCAATTTGTATATGTAGACTTATACATGCTAGTCAAGACTGCACAAGAAGTTTCAGCAGCATGAAACTTTTTCACTCCCAAGTAAACTGGGTAGCAAGACACTGAAAATAACATTTGCTTTTTAGATCTGTAATAAAAGCCTGTTATTAACTCTATTCAACTTTAATTTCAAGTGATGTTGGGGGAAAAGGGCAATAATTGGGTTTACATGCATTCTGGTGGTTATTTGACCCCAAATCAGGCACCTCAATTGGTAAACAGACAGCCAACATTTTTCACAACAGAGACTTTTCTGCTCTGAGCAGTTTGACATTGAGAAGATGGTGCCCTTTCTTTTTCAACTCCATTGATTGAACTACTTTCAATTCATCATGTCCTAATTATTTAATTTGATAGTTTAGGTGAATGGATGAATGTGCTGATATTCATTAAGTCAAATGGGAGTATGATACTTAGTAATTGGTTACGGTTTAATTTGCTCACTTTTGCTGACAAGAGGGGTATGGTGGATGTCAAAACTGAGTGGACAAGACCTATATGAATCTGATTATCAGTTTTCCAGTTATTTATATATATGGGAAGGGAGTCCCTTCTCATATATGTAAACACCAGCAGTGTGAAATAGGTAGAATTACACTGGAATGCTATAGTGAGATACAGAAGCCAAAGACAAAAGTTTGCGGTGGCTGGATGGGCTTGGAGCAGAAAAAGCTGTGTGGTTACCGGCTCTCTGGTTCTCTGAGCCCTAACCCTAAACAGAATAGAATCTCAGCACTACACCTGAGGTCTCCATTACCTTGGGTGGCCTCAAGTGTTGAGGCAGCCATATAGATGTCCTGCTGTGATCCTCTTGGCATGTCTTTTCCAGTAGCAGTATCCCAGGAGCTTTGGTCTCTGTGGCTAGCTGGACCCTAACCTACCCTTAACAAGATACCGTTGAGCTCCCAGTCTCCATGGGTGTCCTAGATTTGAAAGGTGTGAAGGCAGCAACGTTGGTGTCATGAAATGACACACTGAGCATATATTTTCCAGCCCCATTTTCCCTGGGATTGTGGATTTTCTGGCTGTCAAAACTGTAACACTAAACATAAATAAGTCTGGGCTCTGTTCCAAGTTCCCTACCATGAAGAGATGTTCCAGATAAGAAAGGTGTGGATGTAGCAATGTTGGTATCCTTTCACTATTTCTTTGCATGTATATTCCAACCCTACTGTTGCTGGAGTTATAGGCTCAATGGCCCTCTGAACCCTAACCATAATCCCAACCATAATGGAATTATGACACTGTGGGTGAGGTCCTCATTATAGTGAGTAGCCTAGAATGGAAAAATACGGATACAGCATTGATGGTATCCTTGCTGTGATTCTCATGGCATGCCTTTTCTTGTACCAGTGTTGCTGGAGCTGTAGGCTCGGTGGCTAGCTGAACCCAAACTCTAACCCTAATTGAATCTTGGTGTTGTTGTTGAGTTCCCAGTCTCCATAGGTGTCTGAGATTTGAAAGGCGTTGGCGCCCTAAAATGATGCACTGGGCACAGGTTTTCCAACCCCAGTATACCTGGGAATATGGTCTTTCTGGCTGGCAGTATTGTTAGAGTTCAGTGAATATTTATGGAGCACAAGGAATGCTTTTTAATATTCCTTGTTTCTGTAAATGCCAAATACACAGTATGATACCAGTGTCTCTTCTGGAAGACAGTCTTAAGCTCAAAATTTATTCTTCATAACCTGGCTTCCAATGTATAAGGCAGAACGACACAGGGTGCAAAGTAGCCTCTCATTTTGAGTTCACTGTATTGCAGTGATGTGCAAAGTTCTATTTAATTATGAATAACTCATGAGCTAAGCTATTTAAAGTGGACTGTTTTAGATCAGGAAATGCTAGAAAGTTTAAGTTTTAAACTGAAAAAATACCTCAGAGTAAAACAAACAAAACCTAATTAATTAAACAAAAAACCCCTCAACCCCAAAACCCCAAACAAACAAACAAAAACAAAGCAAAACCCCCACAACAACAACATCAAAAAAGAAACCCCAAACCACAGGGTTATGGGCACTGTAGCAGCTGAGCTGATCTTTCCTTCTGGCCAGAAAAACTCTCTAATCATATGTATACATCAGGGATGGTCTTGGAGCTGTCCCATAGGATGGACCACAATGTAGAAACACAGCTGTAAACGTGCTGTGAATATATTAACTAAGTTTTAGATGCTGTAGGTCTCTGTGTCCTGCAGGAAGAAAATGAAAAGCATGCCAAGGAAATTCCAAGGGAATGAAATAGGAACAGAAAATCTGGAGTACCTTATAGCGGTTAATGAAATCAAATTTTTAGGCTTGTAAATAGAGATATAACATGAGCCATCTGTATTTTTTTCTGAGTATTTTAAAATTATTTCTTAACAGTGGCCATGTTTGCTCACAATATGATTAAAATTAATCTGTGATTTTTAATAGGATTGTTTATACTGAAGACCTATGATCAACTTTCTTGCTGATAAATATTTGAATTTGAAAAGTTAGTAAAACATTGGTATTACACTCTAAAGACATATTTTCTGATTTTTGTCTTAAATTTTTGAAGATCTTCATACAGCTGATTTTGCAACTATGAGCTTGTATTTACTTCCCTTCCTCTTCCACTTTACTAGGTCATAGGTTAATATCTCTTTGGCAGAGGTTTAAAATTTTCATACTATCACATTCAATTGCATTACACTTCCTTGATAAATAGAAATAAATGAAATAGTAATTGTCTTAATTTTTTTGTTCTGAAAAAATTTCACAAAATGTGAAATAACATTCTGTATCTTTTTTTTATTTTAAATGTAATTGATCAACTTCTTGTCATGCAATACTGAAAGGGTCAAACAGCTGAGGCTAGAATAGGAAACTGGAAATACAGCTTTGTGAAAAACACACACACAAAATATTAAATAAAACTAATTAGTATTTCTTTCCTAAAACTGAAAGCATGTGCTTGAGATGCCATAAAATAAGTGCCTATAAAAATTGTTACAAATTCCTATATAATCCAGGTCATTATCTGATTGTATTTTGAGGAAAAAGGCTCTTGAGCACATATTATCCTAAGTTTTAATTATAGTACGCCGACACATACACGTATATCTAATGAGCACATAGAATCATAGAATAGATTGGGTTGAAAGGTATCTTTAAACATTGTCCTGTCCAAACCCCATAAAAATAAGCAGGGATATTTTCCACTAGATCAGGTTGCATAAAGCCTCACCCAATCCAACCTTAAAAGTTTCCAAGGACTGAGAATCTACCACCTCTGAGCAACCAGTTCCAGTGTTTCACCACCCTCATTGTAAAAAATCTTCTTCCTTACATCTAATATAAATTGACTCTCTTTTAGTTAAAAGCCATTATCTCCTGTCCTGTTGCAACAGGTCCTGCTAAAAAGTTTGTTTCGATCTTTCTTGAAGGCTCCCTTTAGTACTAGAAGGAATTTCTATAATGAATCTTCAAGACCTTCAATCACAACTATAGATAAAGAGGAATAATTCTACTTTCCTATAGAACTTTTCCAAATACTGGAAGGTTGATATGAGGTCTCCCTGAAGCTCTTGAGTTTGAACGACCCCAAATGTGTCAGTTTGCCTTCATGGGAGAGGTGTTCCCTTCTCCTGATCATTACCGCATCTCTCCTCTAGACAGTCTCCAACAGGTCAATGCCCTTTCTCTGGTGAGGATGTTTTGCTGAATGCAGTGCCCCAGGTGGGGTCTCACAAGAACAGAGTAGAAGAGCAGAATCCCCTCCCTCCCTTGACCTCCTAGCCCTGCTCCTTTTGTTGCAGCCTAGGATTAATTCTTTCATCTTGCTTTTTATTTGTTTTACTTACAAGGTTTTCCTGAACTGGCAAACTGAATGGTGAGGTCTGAAAAAAAAAAAAATTAATTTCATTGACTTTAGAAACATCTGAGAAATATTTTTCAAGTTGTCAGCATTAGTAGCTGCTGTTTATTAAATCAAGCCTTTTAAGCCATGATATATCAAATATGTAATTCAATGATACTGATTTGTTCAATTCTGGAATTCTAACTTTCATCTGTGGAAGATGTCAGGAATTTTTTTTTTTTTTAAGGAAAAAAGACTTTAGAAGAGATGAATTTGGCCTGAGTAAAGCTCAATTTCTAATTTCTAGAGCCATTTATTATTTTGAAATGTTGAGGTTATGATTTTTTTAAATTAAATCTTATGACTAGTTTTCAGGATTTCTAAAAGAATAAATAAAAGAAGGTATAAATATTTGTAAGATGTTTTTAGTTCCTATTCCATAAAATATGAAAATAATACATTTTTATAATTTCGGAAGGGAAGGAATTTTTAAAAAACTTCTTTCTTTTAAAATGTGATTTGGCAAACTTAGTTAGCTTGTTGCCTAAAATAAAACACAAAATCTTTCCAAACAGTATTGAAATGATAATATAAAAGCAAACCTTTAATTGCACAACATGGTGATATGCACACATGATATCCCATATTTCTACAATTTTTAAAAGGTTAGTTAATTAGTATAGCTATCAAATGTTGTCCAATTAAAAGAGCAATTGGTTAGGTAATTTTCCCCTGGGTTCTGCTCAAATGCTTTATTGTGTCTACAATGTATACTGCAAAACAAAGTGTCCTTGCTGACTAAGGGCAAGACTAAACCGTTTCAAGAATTGATTAGTTAGGGTTTGTTAAAATATGAGAAAACGCAGGAAAAATACTACAAGTTATTACTACACATTAACAGTCTACAAAGTTGGGAGTATATGAAAAATATATAAAAAGCTAAAAATCTTTAGGCATCAAACTGAGTAAATTTTATAATTTCATTTTTGTTTTATCTTGAATTTTCATGGAAGAATAAAGACATTATTTTTTGTCCTAATTATTTGCAAATAATCACATACCTTAAAGATTTTTGTAACAAATATGGTCTTTTCAAGCCAAA
Organism: Hylia prasina; assembly: GCA_013397195.1. Classification (NCBI taxonomy): domain Eukaryota; kingdom Metazoa; phylum Chordata; class Aves; order Passeriformes; family Sylviidae; genus Hylia; species Hylia prasina. The sequence continues at coordinate 713,230 of VYXD01002344.1, forward strand.
CTTGCTAGGAGAAGACATTTGTACTTTCATCAAAGTTTTACTGGCCTAAATTGTTCTTCAGTATTCTCATATGATTTATTGAAGAAAGCTTTTACAGGTATGATACTTCTGTCTAAGTAATAAAGACTTGGACATATTGCCTTGCTTCTATAATTTTAGGAACAAGGATTTTAGAATACCATATGTAGGGAGAGTGGATTTATACTGCAGATGGAGGATGCAATGTAGGATAAAGCAGTTAGAGCAGTAGGCTTGTTTAAACCAGTTTCTTGCACAGCTGTTTCTGGGTTGGTACAGACAAATTTGATTTTAAGGCTCAGTTCAAACTCAAGTGCTGTACTTTATGCTTTTTCTGCCAGGTTAAGACTTACTTGATTTAGAGACAGAATCTCTGTAGGCAGAATCTTGGCAAGAGTCTCAGACAGACACCATGTAGGAAGGAAATAAGGGCCTGTATAAATACAGTCTGGCTGTAGAGGACTGAGGTTCATTAAAGAAAATAATTATGGAAAATATTTTTTGTTAATTTAATAACAAGAAAAATAAAATTATCAGAGATAAAAACTGTAAACTATGGTTCAAAATTTGAGATATTAGAACCTCGATCTTTACATCAGTGTTCCAGGATGCTAGAAGTGCTCTTTATGCTCTTACTATGTCACAATTCACTAGCTTACCTTTTCAAGGTAGGGTTGACTCAGATGAGTGCAGTGGAGCACAAAATGCAGTCTAACCAGGATCTTCAACTCACAGAGACAAGAGGAAGCATATGGGATCACTGAGCTGACAACAGCTGCTCACTGCATTTTTTTTTTTCTGCAAAGAAATTTTTAAAAGCACATCTCGTTTACTGACCAGGATGACCTAACAGGTGCTACTTTCAGGTGGTCTCTTTTGGAAGACATAGGAAAGTACATTTGTTTTCTTTATGTTATGATAACTTTTGGGAGGATATTTCAGTGGAATGTTTGGTCTAGCTTATGAGACACTGTAGTTTTTTGATCTCTCCTGAATCAGATTAGAGTAAAAGCAAACAAATGTGGGCAATTCCTCTTTAAGTCTGTTCCAAGAATTTACCATTCCAGTGGTTCCCTTCTAGCATTAAGCAAGATATATAAACACTTTGATGGCTTGATTTCTTTTTAATTAAAGTTTAATTATCTGTCATTCAGTTGTTAGAGATGAAAGTACATATGTAGGGCTTTTAGGATATTCATATAATAGAGGTTTGAGGAAAGAGTATGCCCACATAGCCATTAAGGGAAAACACTCAAAGAGCAGGAAAGCAATCTGTAGAACAGGAAAAATAGGCAGTGATGGCCAGCTTGATGATGCAAGAACACTAAAGCTTGAGTACACAAGGAAGACAAAAACAAACAGCAAATAGTCAATGCTTTGAGGGCAGCTCAACTGTAATGCTGTATCCTGTCCACAGGAGTAGAATGCCCTCCAGAGAAAGAGAATATTTTTGAACTAGGAGAAAAAAAGACTATTTTGGCTGCTATCTTTGACATGAAAGATTTGAAAGCAGTACAAGAAAACAGAGGAAAAAGCTAAGAATACGAAAAGGATGAAGCCATCCTTAATCTTAGCTCCTTTATTTTTTGTTTTACTTATTTTTCCAATCTTGTGGAGGAATAGCCAACATATTTGACATATTTTTCAAGAAAGTCTTTCTTCCTCTGAATAGGAGAACCAAATAGGTTTTCCTATTCAGAGGAAGAAACAGAAAGACTTTCTTGAAAAAAGGAGAATTTTTATGCAAAAATGTTACTGAGACCTTGCTGCCTGGGAAGCATAACTTTATGTTTTTGTAAAAAGAGATAATAAATATTAACAGAAAAGAAACAACAGTGTGCATCTAAAACTAAACAGAAAACAGTGGAAAATTATAGAGAATAACTTTTTTTTTTTTCTGCAGTGTAAATAAAAACATGTTCAGTAATAGGTTATGGATACAGTATGTTGACCAGAGGAAGGAATGTGGCATGAATATTGTGATGTATTTATGATCTCTTTTCACATTTTAAAATAAACCAAGATTTAAGTGATATGACTTTTAGCAATTATGCCTGCTAGAAACTACATTCTGATCAGCTAAGAAGAAAAAAAAGTCTGCATTGACTGTTAATTGGGGAACAGTTGTGAACCAGGTGTGTTGATTCAAATTCTGCAGATAAAGCATTCCCATTAACAGGAGAATTATTAAAAATAAGAATGGAAAAGTCTTAACTTGAAGTATCTTATTATTCAAGGTAGAACAGAATAACTGTTCTAATGTTCTAATGTTTTGTGGCCCACAACAGCATCATAGACCTTCATGGATAATCTAGGCCTCCTGTGAGTATGGCAGACTGCCAGAGTTGATCAGTCCTGCTTCCTAATCCAGCATAGCACAAAAAGTCATAGCAGTCCCTATTCCAAAGAAAGCCTTTTGATACAACTCTTTGTTCTCTGATGCATATAGTAAAACTCAGAATAAATGAGTCATGAGACAGGGTGGGTTGGTTAGAAAGGCCAAGTGGTGCCTGTGACAGAATACAGCTACCCTCTACAAATACATCCTCTGTGTAAAGAAGCAGAAAGGAAAATTACTGCGCTAGATAGCAGACAGTGCATAGAAAAAAATTCATTTATTGGTGGAAAACTCAACTGGAGAACATTGATAGCATTGGAGGACTTTGAATTATTTGAAGCATTGGGGAAGCAACTAAATTTTGACAGATACTTTCCTAGCAAGGAAAGACAGTGGGTTTAATTCTGCCCTCTAAATCTATACAATTTTTTCCTAAAAATTCCCAAGCAAATCTTATATTGAGAGAGCTTGTAATTTCATTTAATTTCACTCTGTTCCTACTCTGAAAATCCCTTTCTCAGTCTCTGCCTTTTACATAATGCTTTATTTATAAACTGTTTCAGGAAGACGCTGATTTGTAACAGGGAAAAATTATACACTGGGAGTCAGAATTGTACTCCAATGAAGAGTAATAAACATTTGTCTATAGAAAAAGGAAAGAGAAGACAGATTTGCATTAGGTATCGCAGCATAGATCATTGAATGTCTAAGAAATCAGTAATATGATTTTGAGAACTGTAGGGTTGTCCGTGGCTGGATGCCAGACACTCACCAAAGCCTCTCTATCATTCTACTCCACAGCTGGACAGGAAAGGGAATATATTATGAAGGGTTCATGAGCTGAAGTAAGGACAGAGAGAGACCATTCACCAAATACTGCCACAGGCAAAACAGACTCAAATTAGAGATATTAATTGAATTCATTACGAAAAAATCATAGTGGGATAATAAGAAGTAAAATTAGACTTCAGACACACCTTACCCCTCACCCCCGGCTCCTTCCTCGCTCTACCTCATAGCCTTCAGTGGTGCAGGGGCATGGGGAATGAAGGTTATAGTAACTTTATTACATGATTCTGCCATTGCTCAGGGAAAAGAGTCCTTCCTCTGCTCCAACATGGGACACTCTTCCATGAGGTGCAGTCCTTCAAAAACAGGCTGCTCCAGCGTGGTCCCACGCAGGGCTGGAAGATGTACCAGGAAACCTGCTCCAGTGTGAATTCCTTTCTTCACAGATCACAGGTATCTGCCAGGACCCTGCTCAGCTGTGGATTTGCCATGGGTTCAGAGCGTCCTCCCAGGCATCCACCTGCTCCAGTGTGGGTCTCCTCCAGTAGCTGCAGATGGATTTCTGCATCCCTGTGGTCCTCTATGGGCTGCATAGGAGCAAATTTCTTCACCATGGTCTTTGCCACATGCTGTCAAGGAATCTCAGCTCAGGCACCTGGAGCTCTCCTTCCCTCTCCTTCTCCACTGCCCATGGTGCATGCAGAGCTGTTCATCTTACATTCTCACCCCTCTCTTCTCTGGCCACAAATACATCTTCAAAATAGCTTTTTTTTTTTTCTTAAATATGTTATCACAGAGGCATTACCACCAGTTTTGATTGACCCAGCCTCAGCCAGTAGCACCTGGAGCTGGCTGGCAGTGGACATGGCTCTGCTGGACATGCAGGAAGATTCTGACAGTTTCTCACAACAGTCACCGCTGTAGCCCTTGGCTACCAAAACCTGGCCATGCAAACCCAGTACAAGAATAAATAGGATTTGTAGCACAAGAAAGGGCTAGAGAATAAAACTATAATTTAAGGGGTAACCCAGAGATTTGGTGACTAAATTTCAGCCCTCCTGTTTGCAGCTTATCTTTGACGAAAGTTTAGATTAAATCAAATGATGCCATTCCTTTCAAAAGAAGATTATTTACTTTAGAATTTCACTCCAAATCAGTTATCCTGTTGATGCTATCATTTACCTAGTGTATGTGCAGAAATATTGTCCTATTTGATTTCAGAAAATTTGGTCAGTGAACTAAAGTTATGACACTTGTCTAAACAAAGCAACTGTCAGCTCATATCACAAGCTCCTTCTAAATAAAGACCTGCACAGCTCCAAAATTTGTTTTTCTTTAATGAATCCAAGCCTTTCCACTGTCATTATTCATTCTTTATAAAAACACTGGAAAATGCAATACATTATTCAACTATGACCTAGCATGTCCTAAGGTGCATATTTTATTGATGTAAATAAATGAGATTCTAGTCTACCCAAATGCTGATGTTTTGATTTAATAGAAATACTGTTTACCTTAAAAGTTGTCATTACTGCAATGATTATTTTCCCTGGAGTCTCTGATGATAATCTGGAGGACAATTGCTAGAAGCCTGCTTAGTGTCTGCAGATTCATTGGGCAATTAAACTATTTGATTATAGAGTAAAAAGAGAAAATAGTTAACATGCTTTCTGTGGTTTACTCTAATGCATATTTTTCCTTACATTGAAGGAAAGAGGTATGAAAGTTCATTACTTTCATTCTTGCATAAACACAAAACCTTTTAGATGAAATTACAGCGTTAAACTCTATTATTACGAGGCATTAAATTAAAATCAACCAGACACTGGGAACTTCCTATTATTTCAAATTAAATGGAGATAAAAATGTATATTTTATAGGCCTCAGAGCTAGAACAACTGTTATAGATGTTTTCTTATGCTTTTGGTGTCAACTGTCCCTCTAGCTTTCTTCCTGGATATCAATCTTCAAAACCAATACACATATAAATTTTATTTCCCTTATTTCTGCCTTTAGGTGGTATACAGTTTTATCAACAGGAATTCATTTTATAAAGGTCACTGACTTAATGAAATAGCTTTCAATTTTTATGCCCATACCTTCCTTTGAAAAATAGATTTACCTTAACTAGGTATTCATCAGTACAAATTAACTGGATATATTAAATGCTGTATCATTGCATGGGAAAAAGAAATGAAAAATGTGCTGTTATTGCTTTGGGGGAAAAAAAAGAAAAAAAAGAAAAAAGAAAAAAAAGATAATATGCTACATCAAAGAAAAGGAAAAACTAAAATCTTTTATGGATTGGACATCCAAGGAGCCTAGCTTACTCCTAGTAGATGATCCTCCCTGAGGTTGCTGGAAGAGAAACAGTATACATTTTGACAAAAGTTCCATTTCTCTTTAAAATATATATGCTACATATATTTTGCAGCTAATAATGCCAGAATATTTGAGGTAAATTAAAGGAAAAAAGGGGTCATGCTACCATCAATTTTCCCCATAGTTAGATCCATCCTGGAAAGAATTGTGGGTGACACTGGACTTCTAGCAAAGATATAAAATAGAAGATAAAAGGGACTTAATTTCTGAAATTATTACCAATTCAGAAGTTTAAATTAGTTATTATAAGCCTATAGTTGTTCCAGCATTTTTGAGAGTTTAGATAGGAAATAAACACCTGAACCAATCAAGCTGTCTGTGATTTCAAAATCAAATGTGATCAAAAGAGCAAAAATTCTAGAGTTTCTGTTTCAAAGACCTTAGTATTGAAGTATAGGAGAGGAAATATAATCTTGATAATTAAAGCACATATCAGACCCAGCATAAGAAAATAAAATCCAGCACTACCAAATCTTTTGTTTCACAGACTGTGAGTATTTAATTCTTCCATATGGAATAAACTGTTTGTGTACCTCATATTTATGGTAAAATTAATGGTCTCTGCTTGTAGGGAGTATTGTTAGTGATCTTTATTTTTTTTTTTGATCTTTAAAACATCAGATTCCAATATTCTTCAGTAAGGTTATTCTACATATTCCATACAGGGAGGGTATAAAATTTAATATTAAATACACCTAATTTAAGATATTTTGTATTATATAAGATTTTTGATTTAGCAGAGTGATACCAAATATGCAAGGAATACAATATAAATTTAAGTTGCACTTTATAAAATATAGTAATTGCAATATACAGTTCAATCTCAACACCAATGTTGAGATTGAATTGTATATTTCAAACACAGAGTGTTTGAAATTGGAAGGGTTCCCTGGAGATCATCTGCTCTGAGCCCCTGCCTAAGCATAGACACCTAGAAGCAGGTGTCCAGGAACACATCCAGGTAGCTTTTGAATACCTCTAAGGATGGAGGACTCATAACTTCTCTGGGCAGTGTGTGCCAGTGTTTAGTCACCCTTATGAAAGTGTTTCCTGACATTCACTACAAAGCTCCTGTGTTTCAGTTTGTGCCCATTATCTCTTGTCCTCTTACTGGACATCAGTGAAAAGAATTTGCTCTGTCCTCTCTGCAACTTCCTTTTGGTTATTATGTACATTAATTAAGTCCCCTTTGAGCCTTTTCTTCTCTAGGCTAAGTCCCAACTCTCTCCATCACCAGGTGAGACTGACAGGTAGTTCCCTGGGGCCTTGTTCTTGCTCTCCTTTAACATTTGTGTTGCTTTCCTCCAGTCTTTGAGCACTTCCTCCTGTTGACATGATGGATCAAAAATTACTGAAAATGGCTTGGCAATGACATCTGTCAGCTCCTTCTGGATTTGTGGGAGCATGCCATGAGGGCCCATGGGCTTCCCAGGAAACCAGTAACAGGACAAGAGCACACAGTATTAAGTTGTCCCCGGAGCAGTTTAGGCTGAACATCAGGGAAAAAATTCTTCACAGAAATAGTGGTTGGCCACTGGAATGGGGTGGCCAGGTAGATGGTGGAGTCACCATCCCTGGAAGTGTTTAAAAAAAGATTGGACATGGCACTCAGCACCATGGTTAATTGATAAGGTGGTGTTAGGTTGTAGGTTGGACTCAACAATCTCAAAGCTCTTTTCTAAACTAGTGAATTCTGTGATTTATGTATGTCCATTCCTAAGCTATAACAATCATATTTGCCTATCTCTATTGACTTTTCATCCATTTTTGGGGCGTTATGTATCAGTCACAAAAGAAGGAAGCAGTTTCTATACATTTATAAAATAGAAAGAAATCTTTGTTAGATTACAGTATTAAAAATTGCCAGAATATATACATTCAAGAAAAAAAAAATGAAATTGTCGGTAAAGGCTCTGCTACTTTGAAACTTTATGTTTCTAGAGTAAAAATCGTTTTTCTTCTTTGAAAGTTCCTTATTTCACTAGTTTGATTATAGCACAAAGAATTAGTTACCACAGTAACAGAAGACAGCAGATTTTTTTGCTGACTTTTACTAAAACGTGAAATCATTGTTAATGCACAACAGTTGCTGAAATATAAAACACATATAATTTGCAGGTGATACAAAATGCTTTCAGCAAATTTAGTACTATGAAGTTTATGATACAAGTCAGATATGTAGTTCAAGTAACTCATGGAAAATGCATATAGATTAGAGATCAACTACTTATTTATTTAAACCTTCATCACAAAAAAAAACCCCAAAAACCCAACAAACCAACAACAAAGGGACAAGACTCAGCACAACCCCAAAAACCTCCAAAGGCAAATCAACCAACGAAACAAAAAATATCATGAACAAATAAGCTTAATTTGTACTCAAGTTGAGAAAACAATTCCTATGCATGTAGGGTGTGATCACAGCAGCAAGTAGGGAGATGGCAGAGATGTGGCTTTCTGTGGCATTCATTTTGCATAAATTTACTAGATCTCCTTAGATGGTTTTAATTGTTTTGACCCCAGGTCAAGAACAGGGAACTAGATAATTGGTCTGTGCTCATTTGCAGCTTGATTAGTCTAATGCCATACAGCTGTGCATCACCACAGAGGTTGAGATTTCTAACGGCTCCAATGGGTAGTATTAAGCTAAGCCTGAAAAAGTAAACTTATCTCTTGCCCTTCTATTACTGCTCACCCTAGAAAATTAAGCATAATCTGACCTCAAGACAATTAAGTAAAGAGATTTAAATGTATCATATACTTTGAGTCATTATCTCTTTTACATATTATTTTTACACCTGACTTCAGAATAATTACTGTCAATTCACCATGGTACAGAAGCAGACTTAAGTCTAAATTGATTTGGGTGTAGAAAAATTATCTTCCTGGAGGAGACTGAGTATTTCCAACTTTGACTTCCGTTTTTGACAGAAATATTGCTGTGTCTGTCACTCCACTTTGCATGGCTACATTTCTGTTTTCACTTGGCCATACTGTTAACATTACAGAGCAAACCTGTTGACATAAGTTTCACTTTTGGCTTTGACACTACCAGCTCAAAAATGTTTGTTTATTTAACTCATGTCTAAAACAATTGGGTTTGGGATGTCCAAGAGGTAACTGAAATACATCAAGGTTGGATGCTAAGGCTGCTAAAGGACTCTTAAAGTTAAGGTTGATTAATTAGTCTTTTGCCAAAACAAGACTAAAATTACACTGGAGTTTTCTTCTTAAAATATTGTAAACAGCATAAATTCATATAATTTATTTGATTCTTCCTTATAAATTACTGAAACTATTTTGTATTTCTAATTAAATTCTGCTTTACTATATATGTATTACTCTAGAGCAAAATTTAAGTCACTTCCAGATCACAACAGACAAAAGCTGGTGGTTAAAGATCAGAAAAAGTGTATTTAATAACAACAACAAAAAGTATTTTCTTAGATATATCTAGTGTAAAAAGGAAATAAATCATCAAATCATTATTTTGCAGAAGTATTTTTTCCTTTACTGGTTCTCTGTCAGTTCATAACCCGTAAAATATGTTCTGATTCTAGAAAGATGTTTACATGCATTAAACTTTAAGCACTTGTGTGAATAACATCATTTGAACTCCTGTGTTTAGAACAAAATGAGTGCAAAAATATTCTGGGCTTCAGTTTAGTAAAAGACGTGAGAAACTCTCCTGGCTGAAATGAAATTGGAGATTTTTGTAAAATAAGTAAGTTGATGAAAAATTGCATAACTAGTTAAAGATTGATTAAGTTTTCAAAAACTGAAATGAAAAAAAAGGGCAACATCCTCTGTTTTAAAGGGATTGTAACATACTGATGTTTATTTCTAATTTCCTTAGACTAGTGTAGACATATGTATATCACACAGTTGTGCTTCTTAACTTCAAATTATAAAAAAGACTTTCAGAAACACATTTTTAATGTAACTTTGCCTCTTTTTGCCTTTAATATCAGAATCATGTTTGGTTCTGGTTGTGAGCATTTATGCATTGGCAGAACAAGTTTTATAGTATCACCTTAGTCGCTCCAGGAAATTTTGTGACTTCCAGCTGCTTGTCTAGGACAGCAAAACTTCCCTCAAGGTTTTACATCATATGTCAGTCTGGTGCAGATGTCTCAGATACTTAGATGTCTCAGATGGAACTAGCTGCCTCTGTTTAGGTTCTTGAAATCTCACCTGACAAATCGCAGCAGATGAAATCTTATCTGCAGTCTGTGAGCTCAGGATTCACACTGTGTAACTAAATTTTCCTAACCAAGTCTGCAAGATTTCAAATGGGAAGAAAGTTGTCCAATTCTTCACATAGGCAGGAAAAAGGACTTGTAATAATGAGAAACAGGACAGCAGATGAGATTTTGCACCAGGTGACAGGAAAGAATAAAAGATTCTGGGTTTATTAATAACTGCTAATTAATATTGTTAGATATGGAAGTTAACACAAATGTTATAATTAGGCATGAATTAGCAAGATCTTTGGCAGAGAAGGCAAAAATCTTGGCATAGGAAGACAATAAGATGGAAACTAATGATCTCTCCATTCCTTTTTCCTATTTTCCAAAAATATAATTTTTGAGGCAGGGGATGTTTCTTCTTTTGTGTGGGTTTTTTTTTCTCATTAAGAAAATAAAATTTTCTACCAGGATTTTTCCTACATTTCTAAATTCCTCGTTTTCCATATGTCAATTGAGATTACAGTTCATATGTTATATCTGAGCTGTTCATATTTTATATATTTGGGCTATAAGAGTTATTTTACAAAGGATGCTAATATTTTCTGAGTCTCAACTGTGTGTTTTGTACAGAGTTCTTGCCCAGAGGAGTCTAGATTCTAGTTGGGCTTAGACAAAACAATTTGAAGATCAAAGTAAAATACCTAGTTGTAGCAGAAGCCTGGGGATCTGGAAATTTGCCTGCATCAGTAACACAAATGCCTAGGGTCTGATTTAAAGACAAGAAATGAAAAGGTTTATGAAAAGGTAGATATAGTTTGCTCCACAAGAAAAAAAAGGGCAAGGATTTGAAAAAAAAAGTTAAAATGTGCCAGCCCTACTGATTATTTCATACTTGCAACAACCACATTAAATCACAACAGTCTCCCATCAGCTGACCTGCTTAAATTCATTCTTATTGAATTTTTCACCATTACATTTTCCATCATGTGTGGAAAAACATTTCTTTATTCTTCAGTTCTTCTTTGAAATCTCTTTAAAAGTTTATAGAAACCTTGACCACCTGTGGATAGAGGTGTGATGATGATTAATGTAGTGCTCCATGGTCTCTCTACTGCCTATAACATTCTTGCGATAATCACGTGGTCTGCACATCTGGTTTCAGTAGCTATTAGTTGACTTTATTCTTTAAGCCAACAATTTGTCATCTTTATAAAGAAAAAATGTGAATTCATTAACTTATGACAGAGTCTATAAAGTTTTCTACCCAACAAAGTACCAGAATAATCAAGAAAGAAACTAAAAGCAAAATATTATGGCTGTGTATTTTTCCCAAGAAAACAAACTAACAGGTAGTATTAAAAAAAAGCCCCAATAATAACAGTAAATCAAAAGAATGAAGCTGATTACTTTGCTGAAAAATAAGAGGAGTTTTGGGCTATTTTTTAACAAGAGAGGTGCAACTGAAAAATGACAAAAACATTTCACAGATGATTTTATTAATATTATAATCTAAAGGAGGGGAAGGGAANAGAAAAAATGTGAATTCATTAACTTATGACAGAGTCTATAAAGTTTTCTACCCAACAAAGTACCAGAATAATCAAGAAAGAAACTAAAAGCAAAGTATTATGGCTGTGTATTTTTCCCAAGAAAACAAACAGGTAGTATTAAAAAAAAGCCCCAATAATAACAGTAAATCAAAAGAATGAAGCTGATTACTTTGCTGAAAAATAAGAGGAGTTTTGGGCTATTTTTTAACAAGAGAGGTGCAACTGAAAAATGACAAAAACATTTCACAGATGATTTTATTAATATTATAATCTAAAGGAGGGGAAGGGAAGTTATATATTTGTTCAAGTGATGCATACAAATATCAATAGGTAAGTAAATAGGGACATTTTTTTTAGAGTAGTAATTGCAGTAAATGTGATAAATAATGTCTGGTCGTGCATTTTTTCTTGTTGTTACCTGCAACATCATTCAGATTAGATTACTCTAAACCGTGGTTAATAAAATCAGAATTGAATCTATGACAAAATGGGCTAGGTGGGAGTGGACATTATTATCTCTACTTCTACACATCACTCTTGGGCCAGACATGTTAAATTTCAGAAGCAAGACAACATCAAGAATTCAATTTTGCATATTGTAATTTGTCTTTCAGTGCAGGGAAGAAATTTGCTTGAGATCAGTTTATAATCCAATATACAAATGGCAAATCAAATGCAGGTCTCTCAACCTTTCTCTATGGGTGTATGATCACATATCTCGGATTATTAGCTAGACTGCAAAATCAACCTGTGCCCCTTAGTGTCTTTTAAAGGCTGATCTGTCTTCTGATTCTTGTTTTGTAAAAGATCATGCCAGGTGGCTCTGTGTAATTGACTAATGTAAATCTATATTCAAGTAGCTGCATAAGATGCCTTGTATTCTAGTTTTAATGTTTCATGACTGCATTCTCTGCAAATACTTACAGAACTTTCACTCTTCCAGATGACTTGCATATGAAACAGTACCAATGGAATCCTAGTAGATTTTTCAAAATGACCTTAGAAAAACACTCAGGCAGGTTAAATATGTTTTTACACAAATTCAGTATGTAGAAATTAAATTGTATTATGTAAGAGAGAAGTCATAATGCAAGTTTTCAATACTTTCTAGCCATTACAAATACACTATGGGGTATAGCTGTAGTGGCCTGTAGTTTCACATATACCAGCTGAAGGACCTGTATTACAGTATAGTCAGCTTATTTGAGCAGAGGGTTTCAGATCACTGTGGATACATTGTGCTGGAAAAAAAACAGTGCTGCCAAGAGATAAATGAAGAGCTTAATTTGTTCTTTTCAGTTTATAAAACAGTTAAAAAACAGTGGTTCTAAGACTTTCACACATTATGCAAAAAATAAATCTGGATCAAACTAATAGTAAAATTGTAATTTAAAGATAGTATATTTTAGAAAAGATTTGGCCTCGTCTCCCAGGCAAGGACAAGAAGAAATGAGGTCAAGCTGTGGCCAGGAAGGTTCAGGTTAGAGATGGGAACAGTCCATCCAGAAAAATGGTGGACTCACCATCCCTGGAAGTGTTCAAGAAACAACTGGATGTTGCACTTAATGCTGTGGTTCAGTTTAAGCTGTTGTTTGGTCAAAGGTTGGGCTCAATGATCATGGAGGTCTTTCCCAACTTTAATGATTCTGTGGTTCTATTTTATGTTTATTGGCAATGTGTCTAAAAATTGGTTTGGATGAAATTTTTCTTTCAGTAATTGCACTGTAATTCTGATTCTACTGACATCAGCCGAATTGACTCATGCCAGAACTGACTGTTAGACTCAGGCTCACACCTTGTTAAAAATCTGTTTACACCCGTTTATGTATTACTATGAAATTGCCACTAGAAACCTGATGCAATGTAAATTATAAACTAAAATGTCAGAAAAGAGAAGCATAACATTTAAAGCAACTAAAAAAAGGCAGTGTGACTATTTGAATAGTAAAGAGATCTATTCTTAATTTAATTGCTCTTCCCTGTAAAAGATTAGTAGGTACTTGACAATGTAGAATCATGCGTCAGTAAGGAGGTCAAAGTCTGCAGCTCATGAAGCCTAAGTGAATGTAATGGTGGTTAATTATGCCCCTTTTCTAAGTCTCTCAGAAGAATTTTGTGGTATTTTTGTTTTGTCTAATGCACAAAGTATAAAGTACCGATGTGTTTACATTTCCCTTCAAGTGCTGTTTTATGCAGCAAAGAGGATTTTTTTGCCTTTGCACATGCTGCTTACTTACATTTATCATAACTGAGCCACCCATGCTCTCAACCCTTGCTCTTCTCTCAGTTGTCACATCGCACGCTTGTTCAGTGGCCCAGAAAATCCACTGCCATGTGTTATACAAGAGAAATGTTAATGGGGAGAACCACAGATTTTAAAGTAAGAGCATGTCTGTTTGGAAAATGGGATTAATTCAGAACTTCAATTTTGAATTCTGCAGTCGGCTTCTCTGGGCTATGAGAACATGAAAATGCTGCACAAGAGCAGTGCTGGCCGACTGCTATTTTTACCAGGAGTCAATAAAACAGATGACCTTTTCTTTTTAAGAAAATGTCATTTTTGTGATGTGCTCCAGCTTCTATTGCACATCTCCAAGGTGACTTTTAACGCAGTCCCTCACAGAGCTCGGTTATGCTGTGAAAAGAGTAGCTCCTTACAATATTCCTTGTGACTGGGGCAGTATTTTCTCACCTGTCAGGTGAACAGGTGAGAACAGAAAAAGCACTGCTTTTAAGTTAAGGCTGTAAAATGAGGAATCTTCTATAACAGAACTTGTGGCATGTATGAATCTGGTTAGCAGAATCACTTTTCTCTCTTATTTCTGCACTCAGGATGAAAAGTGAAATGTGAGTTAATAAAACTGAGTGGTAGCTCAGCTGGAAAGTCTGAGGGCTGATTTAGGTAATGAATCAGGATTCATCATCTGAGAGTGCAGTTCAGTAGAGTCTGAAATCTTGATTCAGATACAGATTTAGTCAAGTTTATATTCAGCTTTGTTAAATGTGCAATAGCTGAAGAAACTAAGTAATAGTTTTGTTGTTGTTATTTGTCTACTCTTGTGGTTGTGTATAGCACTTTAATAATAGAAGATACACCTGAAGTTTATGCATTTTTACTTGGACATAATACAAAAAAAGTAGCCATAAAATAATATCATGCTGTATGGGTTGGCTGTCTTATAATTTTTTATTATTTTTTTTTTCTAGTTCCATCCAGAGCATTAGAGTTTTATATTTATGTTGTCATATGAAGAAGCATTTTCACTGTGGTATATTATGATAAGTTACATTCCAGGCTAGGTGAGGCATGTTATTAAGAAAATGATGTTTTGGTAGGGCAAGTAAATAAGTGTAGATTTAGTGACCTCAAGTAAGGAAGTTTCTCATTTCACTAGAATGCCCAAACATTTTTTTTTACTGAGTCCCTATAATCCTCCACCTCAATACCAGACACTCCCATTTGGATTTATCAAGAGACAATATCTAGGTATATTGAGAGGCGAATTGTGGCTAGTAGGAAACAGCTTATTGAGTCATTATGAAAGTGTGAGTGGGGGAGGATAAAAATGAACAAAACCCCAGAATACACTAAGTCATAATTTTTTTTCCATCAGTAGATTCCAAAATAATTTACAAAGAGACCTATGGGGTAGCTGATGAAGCTAAATGACTACTGCTAAACTCCTTTTGGTACTTTGGTCTGTTGCTCCCTTTGTTAGTTTGCAAGTGCTTCATTAGAAGTAGAAAGTAAAGGAAAACCAGAGCTGAAACCCTAGACAATTACAAAAAGAATGAAGGAGAAAAGGAGATCCCAGAGGGAAAACTATGACTCCAGATGTTTAGAGTAAACTCCTATAAACTGTGTAGCATTGACTTAGGCCAGTGCAACTGTTCTTAACCATGCAAAAGAAACAAATTTCAGGAAAGCGAGCGGGAAATAAAAATTTCCATAACACAGAAAAAAACCCCTAGAAGTGTACTTGTAATGACCACAGAACTAGTGGAATTTTAGAGAAGAAAAATAAGTAAAAGCATCTGAAATGAGAATAATGGTAAAGTTTACTGTAAAAGATACAATAAGTTAATTTAATTTGTCTTAATTTCTGTCCTGAAAATATCGAATTTAATGATCTTTTTAATTAGCTTTAGAAGAGATTTCTGTTCTGTCACTACTACTCATGACTTGTAAATTTTGTCATTAGCAGGCAAGCAAAAGTTAAGGTAGAATGGAAGCTTTGTTAATAGCTAAACATGTCAATTTTCTAATAATGATAAATATAATGTTTATATGTTTTGAATCCTGTGAATAGTTGGTGCTATTCAGCCAAACACTGGAAAGAAGGAACTGACTGCTTAGGACTTCCTTTCAGTGGACAGCAAGATACTGGTCAAGCTAATATCATTCAAATTCATCACAGAGATACCAAAGACAAACAGATCCCCTTAAAACTATGGTAGCATTGAAAGGTTCTCCAAGTAATGCAACTTATCTTATGAATTAGGAAAGAAGAACAACTCCCAGTTCACAAAAAAATTGTGATGATGCTGGAACATAAAGCTAAAAACAGCCATTAAGACAGTGTATGTGTGGTGTAAGTCATAAAAAGATAGTAGTCCTGATGCTGTCAAAAGTCTGAAATGTTGCTGTTAGATGGTTTTCTTAGTTAGCATAATAAAAAACAATGGAATGTGAAAGATCAAGGATTATATGGTTCTTTAATAGATTACTTGTTTTGCACTGGTATATTTTTCTTCTGGAGAAGATAGAAAGATTTTTGGTTTTCATCTGTTAAATAATCAAAAATGTTATATTACTTGTTCTGAGGCTATTATGTATCTCTTTGGAATAACTGATGCTAGTACTCAGACTTTCTTTCAGTTTCTTTAAGTGGATTTTTGGCTGACTGCTGACCAAGATTCCCCAGCATATATATGTGATAACTGCCTTCCAACAAAACAAAACGAAACAACAAAATAAAATAAAATAAAATAGTTTAAATCCAGCCCCAAGTCTTTCACATATGCTAAAAAGACATTTAAAACTGAAAAATATTTTGAAACAGTAGTTTTCTTTATTTTGGGAATAATAATTGATGTCATTTCAATTCTTATGGACTCTGCTTTAAGATATAGCTTAACTCAGTGGAAAAAGGACTGTGCAAAAAAGAATCTATCTTAAATGAATTATCCCAACTAATAGCAAACTAGGTGGTTTGCCTATGTGTAGCAAATTAGCCACGAAATCAAAAAGCTTATTTCAGGCTAGTGTTCATTGCCTCTTGCTAACCCTGTAAAGTACATGATCCTGGGACAAAGAACCATTTTACACTTCTGTGTTTGCACAGAACAGGAGTTTGGCTGAAGATTGCTGTTAAGAGTGCAAATAATAAGAAGTCTCACAGCTATTACAATCTGTTGTATTTACACTGAGAACACTGAACTGAGTTGGTGCTGTAAGCTCAGAACATGTAATAATACAAATAAACTTTCTTTTGCTGCCAGGAAGTTGGAAAAGGAGAGGTTGAGTGCTGGAGAGAAAACAACATGGGAAAGTGATTATTTTGACTTCTGTTGGACTGTGGATAGAGGCAAAGTGCTGTAAGTTAGCATGGTCACAAAAATATCAATTATCCAAAGTCTCTTCTTTGATTGAATAGAACTTTAATGACAGCTGATACAAGATTGGGTATAAAAGGATCATTTCTGTCTTGGTGTCTTTAGGAATTTGCTTCTTCAATAACTTCCTACTGTGTCTGCTGTCATATCAGACTTGACTGATCATCCAGGTGTCTGCAGATAATAAAGAAAAGAAATGTAATAGGAAAAATGGCAGTGTCTCTGGTTTCCCTCTAAAAACAGCCTTCTAGGAGTCTATTAAATGTGCAAAAGTGCTTATTGCTTTTTCAGCAATCAGCCTAAATGTCTGGGGCGTGACACAGAACAAGTTGAAGAAACTGCACAAGAGTGTCTCGGATCAGCTAAATATAGGGGCTTTGTAAACAATTTTGCTTACCCAGCACTTCTTAGAATCTTTCTTTCTAAATGAGTTTGAGAATTTTCTGCATTAGCTCCTCTTTTTAGTCTAATGGAAAGCTTTTATAATTTTCAGTATTCACTCTGAAAACTCACTTGTAACACATAGCCCAAGAACAGAAAAATACTTTTTGGCTTGTACATCTGAACAAACCTTCCACAATTTGAATAATTGTAATGTGACTCACAAGTCAGAAGTCTTGGGAAGAAAGGCTCTTTTTGTTGTTATTGTGGCTTTTTTTTTTTTTTTTAAATAATGCAGTAAAAATAAAAATAGCAAAAAGAATTGCTTTCATATATTAAGGAAAACAGACTTACTGTCATGAGACATTACATACCAATGTCTTCTGCTAACTAACTACTGATAGATTTCAGCAAGTTATTGAATACTCTGACAGAGTCTAAGAAAAGTATTATGCACATTTACTTAACTTTTACATTAGTAGAGGAATAGTGTCTACATGCCTAGTAGAATAGGTGTGAAACCAGCTCTATAAAGTTGCTCTTAACGGATGCAGTCTTGCTCAAATCACTGTGATTATTTTAGTTTCTTGAGCAAATCTCCCCTCTTATGTATTTCATGGGAGTAATGTGAGGGTTAAATTATCAGCCTCAAGTGTAGAGATATTACAGAAGAGGAGGACAGCTAGTCCTCAGTTAGGGCTCAATTAGCCCTGCAATTAGTAGATGATCTATCTTGCCACAGAATATTCCTCCATATTTGCAGAACTCTTATCTGCTATTTCTATCCAAACCATTTTACCAGGCCTAACCAACCTCACAGATCTTACAGCTAAAAGAACCAAACACTTGTTTTCCCCTATCTGATCTGCCTTTTCTTTTTATTTTGGTTTATTTATTTTCAGAGTAAACTGAGGCTCAAGTCCTCACTCATATACTTCGTACATCTCTTAAATTCAGTCCCAAGCCTCAAGCTCTGCATTTTGTTACCAAGCCAATATTTTGATCTGCCAGAACATGCATGACAGCATAACGAGAGCAAAGTTTTAGTTTGAAACATATTCCTGCTTAAAAAAAATTTAACTTGAGTCAGTAAAGTAACCTATGACATACACGAGATTGATCTACTTAATCTAATGGCCTTACAATCTCTATCAAAAACCAAAGCAATACTATATATTTCAGGATATCATAGTAGGTGGATCATCTTATGATTCACCAAGACTTAATGTCATATTTATTTACAGTAATAGAATCATAGGGTTGTTAAGGGTTGAAAAGACCTCTCAGGCCATCAAGTTCAGCTGTTGATCCTGCAGTGCTACATCTGCTACTAAACCATATCCCCAGGTGCCACATCCATAGGTTGTATGAGCATTTCCAGGGATGGTGATTCAACCAGTTCCCTGGGCAATCTGTTCCAATGTCCAATTACTGTTTCAGTTTGAAAAGATTTCCTAATATAATAATACTTAATATAATTTAAAACTCCTCTAGTTCAGCTTGTGATTATTTCCTCTCATCCTGTTGCTTATTACTTGGGAGAAGAGACTGCATCCTCCCTCCCCCCCTTGTAGTTGTTGAGAGTGATAAGGTCCCCCCTGAGCCTCCTTTTTTCAGGCTGAACACACCCAGTTCCCTCTGCTGCTGCTCATTAGACTTGTGCTCCACACCATTCTCAAGCTCCATTGTCCTCTGGACTCCTTTAAGCAACTTAATGTCTCTCTCAGCCCAAAACCAAGCGCAGGATTTAATGTACAACCTCACCAGGACATGCAGGGATTTTATCTGTAGAGACGCTTCAGAAACTTAGCTTTCTACAAGACGGATGTCAAGATATCATTCTGAACCACAATAGGTTTTGTTCAGTCAGATCAGATTAGACTAAACAGCATCCAAATGCTACATTTAACCTTATCTAGTTGAATGATGCATCATATTAAAATTGCTGCTTCATACAACAAATATTTTCCTGAATGCAAAAGTCAAGAAGTTAATGATCTTCCTTGCAAAACTGAATGTTTACCTTTAGCATTGCTTGACAGAAACTGTGCTATAATATCCATTAGTGGAACTTCTCAGGAGAGCTACTAGAGAAGGGACTACTCTTACAATGTTTCTCATACGTCTTTTATCTGTTTATTTTCTAAGTGTTCCCCAGCCTTATATGAAGGCCGATTCCTGTAGCTTGAAGCAAGAAAATTTCTTAAACTGATGCCAGAATTTATCATTTTACCAAGCTTGCAGAAAAACCAGCATTATCTTATTTGATTTATATAGTTCTGTATTATCAAGAAAAACAATGTTAACAAGCACTGAAAAAACAGAAAACTTTATAATTTAAAATAGTATGCTTTTTCTCTTATTTAAAAAATAAGATCACTTCAGTTTTTTGAATGCAGTTTAATATTTCCACATTTAATTTATTGATATCAAGTTTAATTTCTCCATCCTTCATTTTTCTGATTGAATTTTTTAAGAACTACATTATCTCCCGTGACAATACCTTATTTTTAAAAAGTATGGCTCCTGTGTCTGATAAAAACCCAGAAACATCTAAATTCCATGAAGATCCTTAATTGTCTATGTGAAGTTTTTGTCTCTACCTTTAGGTATCTACTCAAGTGAATGATTTTTCCTACACATGAGAACTCCTGGCTACTCTTTTCAACATTAGTCTCTGACTTCTGGCCTACATATGGAAAACCCATGAAAAAAAATCTGTTATTAGATATTACTGCTCTTTAGCCAGCCTCCGTTCTGTTTTCTGTGGACACATTCAAATGTGATATTAATCATCTAAGTACTTTTGTGTCTACAAAGGTAGACAGCTCATTGCTGTAAATACATGTTAATGTCATTCTTGGTTGGTGACCTTTCAGTTACCATGAAGATAAATAAAATGTCTGAAAATCTTTCTGTAGAGTCCTTTTATTACATGAACTGCACACCCACAATTACATCTTTAGTGCGTATTTTTAGCATTGCGAAGCACATTGTAATTGTTAACAGCAATGTTTTACTGTGGAGTGACTTGACTCCATGAAAATAAACCCAAGACAAATCTCAGTTTTACATGAAATGGAGACTGATGGTTTTGAAGAGGAAGACACTGTAAAGCTTTTGTAGTTTTGCAGTAAGTTGCAGTGAATTAGCTGGAACTCTATGCGTTGTGATTTGCATCATGAAAGATGAAAATTTGAGAGACATTGATCTATGCTTGAGGCATTTTTTTTCTCACCTATTCATACTTCTGGACATGTATCAGGCAAGTATATTTCACCACGTTCCTTGAAAATAGTAGAATGTCATACTGAGCTTTGCTTTCCTTTTGTTTACAGGGAAGTTCATATACACAGAAATAAATACTCTTCCATTTGGGAAGTTCCTTCAAGCACTAAGGCTTTGTACCTCACCAAGGTCTCAAGTTTTTAATAGAATATTTTCAAAAGAAGTTTGCCCTGTATCCTATGATTTTATTGTTTGTGGTTTTTTAATATCAATCTCATTGTTGGGGGTTGGGGTGGTTTTGTTTGGTTTTTGAAAACTAGACATTTAAAAAGGTAAATGTCTTAGCTAAATTTTACTCTTATAATTTTCCAGATTTTGTCAGAGTTCTCTTCATAAAAAACTAGGTCCAAACTTAGCCTACAAATATATACTTAAACTTAAGTGTTGGGTTAATTTTACTAAAGGCAATGGGAAAATTGACATAACTGGATAAGAATGAAGAAAAATGTTATGCAGTTTGCAGAAGAGGAAATGCAAGTACCATTAACCCCATATATTGTCTTTGGCTGTATTTGAACTTAACACACAGACTTTTTCAATGTTAGTGTTATTTTAAACTGGCATCATTTTTATGAAACCTTTACAGTTTAGCTCACTGCTTGAGCTTGTCCAGGTCTCTCTGGATGACATCTCTACCTTCAGGTGTGTCAACAGCACCACTCCCCTTGGTGTTATCTGCAAATTTGTTGATGGTGCACTTGATCCCTTCATCTATGTCATTAGGAAGATATTAAATAATACTGGTCTCAATACAGACCCCCTGGGGACACCACTTATCAATGATGTCTACAGGGACTCAGCTCAATCAACAAAGTTGTATTTCCAATTGTAATTTTATGGTTGGACTGAAGTATTTTTACATTTTTAACTTTTTAAAAAATTTTTGTTACCCATGAGTAAGGCTTTATAAAAGAGAGGCCTTGTTAAAATCATGGCTCAGGCCTGTTACTTTGGCTAAGCAGAATAGGACTGTGGGAAAGAAACTCAGCTGAATTAGGGGTAGAAAGCCAAGCTATATAACCATTGGCTACTCACATCGTGGTGTATGGTGGTTTGTTATGATCTAAAGTTATGTGACTGATAATCAGCTAACTGCTTAAAAAGGCCAGGTTTTTGCAATAAAGTATCTCTCCTTTGCACCTGCCTGGGGACTCCGTGTCACTATAGACCCTCGCCTCACACAACTTGATGTAGCTATTCCTTAATTTTTTTATAATCTGCTGAACATTAGTCACTTATTAGTCCTTATTCTGCCCCAAAAGGAAGAGTGACTTTAAAGAGGAGCTGAACACAGACATGGTCACCTTACTGTAGGAGGGGAATTCAGAAGTATAATTGACCTAAGGCTTACATTTGTGGTTTACATATCAGTAAAACCCATTTTCTGACAAATATATTGATTAGATATTAATAGCTTTCTCAAAAGTATATGTTCTTCCTAATGTGTCAGACCTCTGACAAATGTCATTTTCTAAACTGAAAGTACAGTTATACACTTTAATTTTCAACTATATATAGTTTAGGTAAACTATAACTGAGGCTTATGGTTTCACCATAATTTTTACAGGAAAAGATGTGAAATTAAGTGTTTTGAAAATGGTAGCTCATTGGTAAGTATATGTCAAGAGCCACAACGCAATGTCTTTTCTAAGCTTATAGTACAGCCTTAAACCACTCATTTCCTTTTTTCTTACAATGAAACTTCAAAATTGTAAGGGATGTAATATTGTATGGTCATGTCTCGCACAAATAAAACAATATGTAGCTATAGGAAAATGATTAGGAGGAAAAAGAAGATATATGCCAGGCTGCAGTGGCTGATGTGTTGATATACATACTAAATGAGGGGCAACATATGTCACAGGTTGTGCTGCTTTTATAATATGCAGAAGTACTTTTTTCTCTAGCTCTTTCTTTTTTTTTTTTTTTTCTCCGAAACAAACTTCAAAATCCAAAACTTAATGAATACCTTTTTGCCATAAAGGAAATTTCTTGAATAGGTGTTTAAGTAAAACTGAAAAGCTGTAACTGTTGTTTATTGTTAAAAAATAACTTGCTCAACTCCTCTAATTCAATGTGTCGTATGAATTGTGGTTAAATAACCATAGCTTATTTTGAAACACAAATTAATTATCTATTACAAGCATGCTATTGCTTATCTCTTTCAAAGTCTCATTAGTATGCAAATGACTCTAATTAGGTCACTGTCAGACAATATTTGTGTAGAGTCACTTTCCAAGTTTTTATGCAATGGTTTTGGTTCCTAAATATTCATAAACAGCGTACCCAAAATCAGCTTTACTTAATAGGGATCATTCTGAAAGTCTCATTAGTTCAGTGGAATTAATCTCAGATAGCAAAGAAGAAAAAAATATTATTTTCTCTTTTTTTTCCAGAAGATGATATCTTACAATTTCCACACAAAGTATTAACAGATTAGAGAAAGAATATTATATTTTAATAGGAATTAAATTTTAGAAGTTTTGTCATAAAAACTGGATATGTTGTCTTTGATCTCTTGCTTGCCTTGATAAAGAGGTGAAGATAAGAAATGGAAAACTTTGTGAGTCAGGAAGAAAGTCTGATGCATTGAAAAATAGGTACTGCTAGAATTAGCATGTGCTGTTGTAAATATATACTTATTCATTGAATTGTGTATAACATTTAGCATATGGAATTTCTATGACTTTTAAAAATGTTGTACAAAGACAGAGAGACATAAAAAAAACCCTTTATGAATCAAAGAAAATTACCCCCAGAAAATAAAGTTTTGAAAAATAAAACAGAAGCAGTGAATGGGAAGCATGTGAATTCATTCCCTGCTTTTCTTTGCTTGTATGTGTGGCTTTTGTTTTTCCAATTAAACTGTCTTTATTTCAACCTTTGGGTTTTCTAGACCTTTTCAAATCTCTCCTCGATCATGCTGGTGGGGAAATGAGTGAGCAGCTGTGTGGAGCTTGGTTGCTGGCTGGGTTGAAACCACAACAAAAAAGAAATAATAACAGTAAATTGACTGCTACTATGTGGAATCTAATTAAATATCTTATTTCAAATTAGTTCTCCAAATATTTCGGATTCAATATCATCCAGAAACAAAATCCGTCTTCCTATAAAATATATGGCAGGACACTGCAGTTAAGCTGGTTGGTAAAGGCCAGGGGTTGACCAACCCCAGTAAGGGTTGGAATACAAGGGAGTGAGAGGCAGCCTTTATCAGCATCATGCAAAGAGAAACATACATCAACAATTAGCTGTCTTATTAGATGACATTAGATGACAAATGTCAAACATCACCTAACAGACCAGGTAAAATTATGTTAGCTTTGAAATGTTTCATAAAATGGCAAGAAGTCATGGAAATCATTATTTACTGTTTTACTCTGTGGTCTACTGATTGTTAAGCACAATGAAAATGTTCTGCATAGCTTGTTCACACTCATGTAGCTGTAAAGGGTCGTATCTGTCTGTCTCTCTAACTCTCTCTCTTACCTAAATAGTACTTTGGTGTTCCGGAGATGGATCTGCCCCTCTGAAAATAAAACCAATCTTTAGACAGCTGAGAATTGAGCAACACTGCATTAGTGCCTCATTACTAAAACAAATAGAGTTTGGACATTGAATGAACATTCTGTCATTGAAGTTAGGATTCCAAAGGGAAAAGCTTTAGAGGATTAACACAGAAAGAAATTTAATCTTAAAACCCTTCTTGAAATCCTACATCAGCTCCCAGAAGACACAATGAAAGATAGGGACAAAGAAACCATGAAGGAAATGCGGACTAGAGAACTACTTTATTTCATTGCTGGGTTTTGTTTGTTTGATTGATTTTTTTTTAACTATAATTTGACTTTTTTTATTCTTCTGCTAGGAAAGTGCTTACCTTTTTGTATATTATACATCCATGGTCTCTGGGAAACAGCAGCCCTTAATGACAGGTAGCATTTAGAAACATTTCTGTGATATTTCTACAACATGCATAGCCAGCATTTCCCCATAAAGAGAAAAACTGCCTGCAGGTTTATTTTGGTCCATTTCTTAGACACTTTGTATTTTTCCATATTGGAAAGATGTTACAAATATTTTTCCTCTGTCAGTGTTTTCACCTGTGAAAGGTACACACAATTGAATAGGTGTCCTGTTACATCTTCTATTAACACCATATTTGAGATGGGATACTCCTAGTAATTCATATCACTCATTCAATGTTTTATGTTCTTTCCAGATTCCACCTTCTTTTAAATTCTGTTTGGACTATGTGATCTGCTTTCTGAATCCCAATTTTCCTGGAGAGATGTTTTAGAAGTTCTATAGTCTTTTAATTTTTTAGGCTAAAAATGTGGAAGTTAGAAGAAAACTGAATCTTGGAAAGATACTCGGAAACTTTGAATGCATTTCAAATTAGAAGAGATTTGTCCTATCCCTTCCCTTCCCTTCC
>VYXD01002344.1:738652-807217 GCA_013397195.1 Hylia prasina
CCTCTCCTCTTTTCCCAATGTGGCATCTATTTTAGACTGTGTTCCAGTCTAAACAGTCTAAGTATTATTGTGGGAATGAACAGTCATCTATCTAGCTGCCTATATTTAGGACTAAAATGGGATTTGGAAAGATTATTAATCATTATTATAAATACAAGTAATTAAGCTGGGAGATTTTCAAAGCTAGACAACACTCCATTTTGGCATGACATCAAACTCTGAAGTATTTCTGTCTTTCATCTGAATGAAATGAGTCTATAACCAGAAATCTCATTCCATACTTCCAGTGTTGATTGCAGAAATAAATTTGTATGCCTGAATTGCCTTCCTATCTTTCATTCTTTTTTTGCCCCTGTCATACCTCCTCCCTGCCCCCTTCTTTCCTCCCTGAGGTACTTACACAGAACATAATATTTCTAGATTGGGACATAAGAAAAAACTTTAGGAATATTGAAATAGTTTCCACTTCTCCCTAAATGACATTTTAATCTAACATTCTCATTTATTAAAAGAAGCAGTTTGAAGACAAACTCCCAAGCCTACTGAATTGTACATTTTCAAACTGAGCAGTTTAGATGCTGAGTTTGAAAGTCTGCTTTCTCAGACATTTTGGTGACACCTGGCATTGTAATATTACTTCTCTTGGAAGTAATATTTATTTATTAATTGTATGTTATTTATTAGAAGTAATATCTATTTATTAACTGTATGTTAGTTGATTGTTTTGCAAATTAATTGCTAGATTTTTTTTACACAAAATATATTCTATATGATAATTCTGTAAAAAATCATAAAGCACCTTGAGTTTATTTCTATTAAATTTATTCATATAATTTCAACGTTTACTTAGAGTGCATTTACTTAAATTTTTAATATTAAATCAGGGCAAAGGGCAAAATGTGACTCACATTTCTCTTGGAAATTGCTCCTGAAGGAAGGGAGGAGAAGATAGAGAAGGAAGAGTATATAAGTAGAAATCAGAAAGTACATTTAAGGGTGTAGCAAAGTCTTTACAAAGTCTGTGACTGTAATTAGAAGTACCCTCTAATTTGATTTAGAAATTAAGAATTAATACAAAAAAATTTGTAAATTTACTTTTTCTTTTCTTTTTATATTTGATGTCTGGGTTTTATACTTTTTAGAAAAAATACCAATAAGCAGAACGCAAGTAGGTAAGCCCTTTATAGTGAGAGTGCAAATAAATTTTCGTGTTCATAAACCATGATTGATCCAGCCTCAGGAAAGATTAGGGTGATGTTCTCCCTTTTCGTTCCTGGAACACCTCTGTCTCTGCTTCTTGCACATTTTTCAGTCACTTTTCTCACAGGCTCTAAAGAGCACCGCAACTCTTTATTCATTGTGTCTGGACAAAAAAGACCCCCACATTTCAGGGCACAAAGGAGAGTTTTCTGGTCAAGTAATCCTTAGTAGATATTACTTTTAATCACTGAAAGGTAGTCTTTNAGGTAAGCCCTTTATAGTGAGAGTGCAAATAAATTTTCATGAATTTCATTCATTTTGTATTATACAGTAAATATTCTTATAGATTGGTATTTTTTGCAAATTTAAGTTTAAAATAATCAAGGTTTATTCAATATAACTAATGTAAAGACTGCTGTGCAGCTATTGACTGGTTTCTCTGTTTGATACAGGATTTCTCATTCCCCTAAAATTTAAATGCAAGAACATTTTAATCCCTGCAACTAATTGACTTATCTGTTGCAACTGCCCTACTTGTTCTTTCATAAATGAATAATCTTCCCACTTTCCCTCTCTCTGCAAACTATAGTCCCATACACTTGCCTGCCTATTTTGTACTAGATAAGGAACTCAGCATGAGTTGTCAACAGACTTTTGGGCTGCTCCATTGTTCACATGTGTTATGCAGATCCTAGGTGTCAATATCAGGCATTACTTACATTAACGTGCTGCCTGTCCATTTGATGTTTGGCTCAGAGTTGTTGCTCAGCCAGACTCATCTTATATGAGCAAGAAGAGAAAAGACAAGCAGATATGTGACATTTCACTTTCAGAAAATGTTCTTACCAACGCAAATTAAAGCACCACAAAGATCTTAGTTGTTGAGAAAAACATATGCTCCCGTAAGAAATAATACCTGGAAAACATCCCTATGAAAATGAAAAACAGTGGAAATTGCTTATAAGTGGAAAAAGTGGTAGCAACATTTTGTATATTAGACATGGAAATATTTTTGTAGTTTTTATAAACAATTTTATTATGATTTTGTTTTATACTTAAATTCATTTTGAAAGAAAACATGTTCCTTTCTAAAATTGCTACTGTATGTGGAGTATGACAGTGTGATGAGGTCTACAAGCAGCCAATAAATACTACCTAATTTTTGAATTTAATATGCATCTAAATTTTAGTTACCTCTTGAAAGCGTGATTGTTTGCACTTATTTGCTTGTCAGTGAAGACCAGTGGAAGTCACACAAAGCCTCCAGCATGAAACAATGTTTGTAAATGAGGTTTTTTCTTTATAAGAGTTAGGTCAGAAGCACTTTGGCTTGCTCTATCTGTTACAAAACCATGGCTTGTGTTCAGTATTCATGATCAAGACTGCTTTCTTCACCAGCAAAAAGAGCCCAAGAGCTCCACTGGGTTTGGCTTGGAGGACTGCTCTTCATTCTCTTCCTTTGCCTGCTTAGCTTGGATTCAAAAATGCTTTCTGGAAAAGCCGTTTTGGGGACGCTATGAAAGAGAAGGAGAAAAATTCCTTCTCGAAGGACATATTTTAGCTGATAATGGAGAGTCAACACCTAGATCTATACAAGAGCTAAACAAAACAAAACAAAATACACACATTCCTACAGCATGCAATATTTAATAAAATGGGGACTAGGAAAACAATTAAACCTAATACTTTAGACTAGCCAGTAATTTATTTGGAATTATTTTACTTTTGTGTATGGTACTAAATGCTTTACCTTCACAGCAATGCTTTGAGCCTCATAGAAGAGGACTCTCAAAGAGAACTATAAAAATCTGTTAAAATTAGAGATACTTTTTCATGACATAAAAATGTTCATTATCTCTAGTCCTCTAGGACTAGAAGGGAGAACTAGCTCCTATTTGAAAATGTTTTTCCTTCTACAGTGAAATTGCTCCCCATAGGTGGGAAAATTTAAAATGTCTTTTTGAATATACTGTGCCCATACTTTTATATGAAATTTGAAACAAACAAAACCAAATAAACAAGAGTAAAATATCTTATATGCATGTTTAACACCAAAATAAATTATGGGTTAGTGTGATTTGCTTCTCTATAAAGTATCATGAAACTCCATCTTCTCAATTTTGTTGTCTTTTACAGACATATTGCAGTCTTGCAACAATACATGATTCTACATGGAGCAATGTAGAATCAGTACTAATATCAAATCTCTATGTCCATTAATTAGGACTTGATCAGGATTTTCTGGAAGTCAAGAAATTTTATTCCAGAAAAAAGGAAAATAAATATTTCCTAACTAAAACACAGCTTAGGAAAAAAGCCCTGTTGGAAATGGCCTTCTGATACCAAAAGAAAAGAGAAAGGTAAATTATGGATGTAGAAGGAAACAAAAGCAAATGATTCAAAATAAGAAAAATAATTAGATAAGGTTAAATGCTAGGTAAAATAAACTGAGAATAAGCTCTACTTCCCCAAGGAATAAAATCTCAGTGATAACTCATGAACACATTCAAATTAAGTATACAAGGTAGGGATATCTATATTATTGATCAATTCTTCAATAGCAGTAAAATGAATCAGTGATTTATTAGACATTTTCCATCACCCATTTTTATACTATGAAAAGTCACTTAAGTAATGGAACCATTTTGCATCATGAAATAACCTTTCTCTTACTGCATTTTTCAATGTTTACTGGGGGAAACAGTCTGTTAGGAGAGCTGATGGCATGTGCTTGTGGTAGAGTCATACACATCTTGTGTCTTACCAAAATAATATTAAATATCAAAACTCGTATCGCATGTTTGACTGTCTTTTCTATTCTACTGCTTCACCTTCTGATTTTTGTGGCTGCTTTGATATCTCTGAAGGCTTTGTATCAAAAATGTGGTTTCCTACTCTTTGTTTCTTGTTCTTTTTTAATCCAGCTGGCCCTTGGAAGGTGGCCCTCCCACGTAACATGGCAACTGAACCATCTGGCTGACAAAAGGCAAAGACAGAAACCCCTGAACCTATAAAACCAATCAAAACCAAAGAACCAACAAAAATAAAAGTAACATTGTAGATTTAAATATTAACCATTAATTATGCAGTTGACAGAAGAACAGCAAATACAGGAGTTCATAAAGATAAGAGAATGAAACCAGGATTCAAATTCAATAATCCAGAATACTTAGACAAAAATAGAATTTGGTTTAGTTTGGAAGGATCCTTAAAGATCTTCCATTCAAAAGTCCTTACCATGGCCAAGGACGTCTTCCACTATGATCCATGTTTAATTAAAAAATGTATTAAAAATTAATCTATACTATTTCCCATAAAGATTTGTTATGAGATGGCTTTAAAATTCATGTTTAGTAACTAAAACTTATATTTTTAAAATTTTAAATATAATAATAGGAGGCGACTAGTTTTAATAAGCTTACATTTTGTGATGAATTTCTTACTGAAGAGAGAGTAAAAGTTTGTATACATAAACCTCCTTTTATGAGATACATATTAAGAAACATGTTTTTGAGTTAGGAAAGTACTGAAGGTAGGTAATGTTATATTTCATAAAACTTGGCTTCACGTGGGTAGCTACAGATATTTGATGTGTAATTTAGAATGTGAATATATACAGATACTATGAGTAAAGATATGCTGGTCAGATGAACTGTTAACTCAGAAGAAAACTTCTGTATATCTGTTTTCCTTATTTTCTATGTTTTGTATTAATTTTCAGTGGGTTTTTTCCCAATAATTTCACAAACTATCTTATTTGTATACTTCCACTTACATAATATTTTAATTGATAACTTGATAATTTCAGTATGCTACACTCTGATTGCATAAGTTGTTTTTTAAGTTGAAAGAAGGAATGCCCAATTAATTAACCGCTGCATTTTTTTCAATGAAAGTTTAATATTCTTTTGGTTTTAAAAAAATGAGAAGGACATAAAGTTGATTCAGGGAATCAAATCTCTCACTCCTTTACAGTGTATATGTAGATGGGAAGACCATCTGCACACTGTCTGCCCTATTTTTAGTGGTAAATCCTACTTCTGCTGTCAGAGAATTCTCTAGGAGTTTAATGGACCATGTTAAGGAGGAGAAAAGTTGTATTACTTCAATAGGAACTATTATTCAAGAATTATCTGCAGGTACTTGGATGTCCTGAATCTTCATTTGTCATTACTTTTCACAAATACTGTCCATGGGTTCTGCTGAAGTCTGTTTACAATTCTTTCGCTATCCATTAAGCTTTACTAGGCTGTGTAAAGTTATACTTTACCTGTGCAAATCTGCAAAATACTTTTCTTACCCCATGACTCCTGTAAAGGAATTCAGAGTTGTTATATTTCTCCCTTTGACAAGTATTTATATTTTATTCATGCAAATAGATACAGAAAGTCGTGTGGAAGTTTTAAAGAAAATTTATGAAAGCTTGAGAAACATAACCATTTAAGTGAATCAGCTGATGGTTGACTGATTTTAAAGGTGACTCTACATATTTATTGCAAATTTTACAGACACAGAATATAAACTATCAACCCAATGTATAAACATGATAAATCTTTCCACTTGAACATATGTCTCTCACCACAACTATATGGTTAACTAAAGTGGTGGTACCTCCTTCCTGTGACAAAGTAATCAGAGCTGAACTAATTTAAACAAACGTGACCTTGAAAAGTATAGAGCTCATTTATTCTGTGGAGTGAATGAACCATATTTAGTTTAAGTTAGTTGACAGACGCATATAGATTATCTTCAGAGGCAGAAATCTTGTTTGTGCTGAAGCCAGTGTAAAATTCAGTGACTTCAGTGGAACCAGGACTTTGTCCGGTGTTGTAAGCAGCTGGTTTTGTGACACCCAGCTCCCTGACTTGTGAAGATTTGCAAGTGTGTTTGATTTCAATTGCCCTTATAGCACCACAGGTAATCTGTCATCTACTCAGTTAACATTCCTTTGATAAACAATTTCTACAGCAATTATTATAAAGGAGTGTCTTCTTTGACATGGAGGACAATAATGCTCAAAGTATACTTTGATAGCTAATTAGACACCTTTTTTCTCCAAGATGTATTTGTCCTCCCTTGTTTCAAATGAACTAAGAAGCATTCCAGCACCACAGAAAATAGCATGGAGATATGATTCAGTTTTTCTTGTCAACCTACACTTTTTACTGATGGGCATATTGTCCTGGGGTTTCTTTCATGTGTGAAGCAACAGCAAAATATATTTTAGCAGTAATTTCTAACTGAGAAAGATTCTAACAGATTCTGCTGTTTCTGAGAATAAACCAGCCATGAAGAGATCTAAATACAGTGGCTGCCCTGGAGAGAATCCAGCAGCCACCCCACATGAGAGCAGTATATAGCAGATGGGACTAGGATGACTGATTTAATTAGAATATTTTAATAGAAGAATGGAGAAACATTACACAGCTCTATCAGTTAGTGAGAAACTCCATTAAATTCCCCAAATTAATTGTTCCATAGGGAGAATATGTCAAATAAAACATATCGCGCTGTAATCTTTCTCTCTTTCCTTCTTTCTCTCTCCACCTCCCAACCCCCCACATGTTTTTGGTGGGGATTTTTTTTTGCTTATTTGGGGAAATTCCACTTGATCATCATGGAAATTAATCTGTTACATTCCTCTTATGACGCACCTAAAACTCTAAAGGAGAAGCATTTGGATATACTTAAACATCTATCTAGATCTGTTAAATAAAATGCTGAATGGTTTAAAGCATTTGAATTTTTCTGATACTTTCTGTTCTTAAAGATTTTTTTTTTTCCTAGAAGTATCTTTCCTAATCATAACATCAGGAAAAAAATATTTCTTATGTTTCAAATATGATGTGACATTTGTCCAAAAGATAATTACTTTGGGTTTTTTGGGGTGGTTGTTTTTTTAATTAATAGAAAATAAGTAATACCATGTATTTTAGTGCCTATTAGGATCATAAGAATTAAAAGAAATGGAATTTCTTTACTTTTTTTTTTTTGAAGAAATGCTAAAATAATTTAATGTAAATCCTTTCAAATCTCAAAGTAACATCTCATTATGTTAGGAGAGAGAATTTTTTAAACTATCTTTCCAGTTCTTAATAGGATCTATATTAAATAATTTTATCCAGATAAAAATTTCATTTGGGGGTTTGAAAAAAGGTTATATATTAGGAAATAAAGCAAGCCTGCTGATGCTAATGAAAGAATGACATACCATAAAGCTTAGCAACACAATGCTTAATGATAATTTCGTTGTTGGAATAATGGAATCTATATCAATTAGGCATGACAGAATCTCCTATTCAGTAATTGTTCAAGTGCTAAGAAGAACAAATAGTCTAGCTAAGAGCACAAAAGCAGAGTCTCAGTATTATTTTACAGGACCTTCTTATTAAATCAAATTATAAAGGGTCAGTAACTATTTTAAAGAAATTTAAAGAAGACAGAATACTTAATAATAATCATCATTATCGTCCAAAGCGTGGAGGGGGTTCTTTTTATTTAAAGGAAATTATTTAGTTGCTGAAAATGATTAGTCACCACAGGTAATATTTTTATCTTTCCTACTGAAAATGAGGATGCTACATTTCTTCAATGTCAGATTTAGCAAATCAAGATTTTTTAAAGAAAATAAGGATGACATGTTTGGTTGTGGGTTTTTTTGCATATGATGCACAGTGATTTTAATTTTCATTCTGATTTCACTGAAATAACCATTTTCAGGTTGAGGGGTTTTTTTATTTCCTTGGAAGATTTTTGTATTAGAATTTAGTTCCACTGCTTTGTAGCCTTTAAACCTGTATTACTCTTAGCCTTCAGTAATGACACCTAACAAAAGCACACATAGTCACTCCCTATTCAGGAGTAGCTCGTAACTGACCTTGAATTTGTTTTTTCTATAGAATATTTGGAAGAGTACATATTACAAATACTAATTAAAAAACAAAACAAAACAAAACAATTTTTTAAAAATATGTTTTTTTGGGGCTATTATGTGGCCTGTAAATTTGAGCTCCTACATTTTTTATTGCTGAGCAATTCAGTGTGGCATATAATAATTTACTTTTTCT
Organism: Hylia prasina; assembly: GCA_013397195.1. Lineage (NCBI taxonomy): Eukaryota > Metazoa > Chordata > Aves > Passeriformes > Sylviidae > Hylia > Hylia prasina. The sequence continues at coordinate 746,920 of VYXD01002344.1, forward strand.
TCTCAATAGTTACTATTTCAGCAGGAGTCTTGATCAGAATCCTGCAAACCTTGAAACCATCCCCTTTGCTATGTCATTCTGATATTGAGATTGTCTTAATAAAGAAATTAGGGTAACATGGAGAATGCAGTTATGGTACAGTTGATGCCTCAGTCAGAACAATTCAGATTAGAATTCACAACAACTTAGGCATCATTAAATCCAAGTTGTTCTTTAAATTCTCCGAGTTTTGGAAAAGAATTAATTTTGACTTAATTATATATAAGTAACTCATGTTCTGGCTTTTCTTGCATGTATGCAAGCTCAGCAACTCAGCTGTGGTTACAATGAGGTTGATTGCCAAATTTGATAAAGCCACTGAACACTGGTCCTTTACTTCTTGTGGGGTATAATGCTCTTCTTGGGAAAGATCATTTTCTCATATGTGTATGACTTTAATCCATTTCTGCCTGCCTGTTACTGGACTTGGAAGGCCAACATTGCTCACAGCCCAAGGAGAATAGGAGGAAACCTGAATGTTAAGTATAAGATAAATGAGTTGACCTTCAGAAAATTTGGTAGTGATTGTTATTGAGATCAGAGAAAATGGGCATAAGAAGAACTGTCAAAAATACAGTGGGTGAGAAATGATAGCATGAAGGGTGACATGGGTTGACTAGTCAAGGCCCTGCTTGGAATTTATTTTTGATTACCACTTCAAAATTGTCTTTTCTTATAGTTTCAAAATATTACAAATCTACATTGTACAGAATAATCAAAGACATATTTCATATTTCATTTGAAACTACAGATGAAATGTTATTAAGGAAATGCATATTAAGACATTTTACTAACGCCTAGATCACCTATTGCGTAGATTATTTTCCTTCACTGCATTTTTATCATTTAGAAATCTCATAGTTTGGAGACCAAAAAAACCAAAAAAGATTTGATGGGAGAGTAAAAGAAGAAAAGGATAGGATTTTTTTGTTGCGTTTTTTTGGGGGTTTTTTTTGGTTTTTTTTTGGTTTGGTTTGGTTTGTCGGACTTCAATATATCTAGAGAATAACTAGGGTCACAGCTGTGATTACAGATTCTGGGAATGTTTTTATATACTTAAAATCAGGTATTTATGATGAAAAATAATATTATTTTTTAGAATTCAAAATTAAAGAAAAATTTCATTTAGCTGTGAAAATTTGAGGAATGAAACAATATATACTTTATGAAACAAAAGCAGAGATTGTGCTTTTCTATTAACTTCAAACAACTGGCTGTCATTTCTATGGTTTTTCAATCGTTGCTCTTATTCTGATTAATAAAAACTAGGAAGAAAAATGAAAAATGCAATTAAAATTTTGCTGAAATTGTACAAAAAATCCTGGTTTTTTAAAAATAAAAAGGCAAGAATTTAATATCTAAAACTATCTTTATATGAAATATGTAAGTGAACCTACACAAAATATTTCAACTATCTCTTATAAATAAAAAATCAATCATTAATAAGCAGGAACATATGTTGGATGGAACCCTCAAAACATTAAATGCTGAAATTTGACATTTGGCATTAGCATAGGATCACAAGATCATTCACGTGTGAAGGAACTTTTAGATGTCCTCAGTACAAACTTGTGTACAAACAGGATCAACTGTGAGATCAAACCAGGTTCCTCAGGGATTTTTTGAAATATCATGGGAAGCTCTGGGAATGAAGACTGCTCAACATCTCTAGGCAAATCCCACTGCCTGACTTTCCTCACTGTGGTAAAATTCACTTCAGATCATGTCCATTGTCCTTTCTAATCCCACTTGCCCAAGTTCATGCTCCTCTGTGAGAAGCGCAGCTCCATTCTTTTTCAGAAACACCCTTAGGTGCTCCTGAAGCCATTTCTACTCCTGGTTGGACAAGTCCCTCTTTCCCAGTCTTTCCTCATGGATCTCAGAACAATTTTCTCTGGCCATCTGAAGAAGATAAGATATCCCAAGGGAAAAGACCTCTTAATAAAAAACTTGATTCAAAAACTTCACATTATCTTGGCCAAATGGTATGACCTCCTGTGAAGCAGCCTATTTAGACTGATCAAAGTTTTAAATAAGATGTATAAGTTTAGCAAAATCTATACATTTATTGCAAACCTCTCTTAGTATAAGATGATCTATGACCAGAGAGATGGGAGAACTGCTGTTAATCTTGCAGGTTGCTCTTCCAACACCTGGATATATTACTCTGCACCTCACTTCATACTCAGCTTCCCATGGAGGTGATGTTTAGACATTTATTAAACTTGAACCAGGTTATTTATTATTCTCAATGATTTAAATTTTTGTAACAAATATAAAACATACATGCAAGTCTACTTAAGTGCACTATACTGAGAAGCAGTAAAGATAATTGCAGAAGCATTGAGAGAATATTAACTGGCTCACTCAAATTTTCAGTCGCCTCCTTACCACTATACAAAATTTTTGAGAAAAGTAGATGACAGTCTGATTTCTCACACTTGGCAGTTGGAGGGCTCATAGCTCTATTCCTGGCTTCTATGCCAAATAGAAAAATAAATTGGTGAAGACCTGTTCCTGTATTATGGAATTTGCTAGATGTCATATTGAAAAACACTTTCTTTTGCTTTTTCTTTGAGATTGATTGTTCATTTATGCATGCTATTTCTTAACTGGCAGTAAATTCACTGGCAGGATATGTCCAAGTGTGTTTAGTCTGAGGCACTGGAAGAAGTTCAAGACCACAGTATCATATAAAAATCTTTCCTTGTCTTCCATTAATCAAAAGACAAATTTCTCAGCAATATATGGCAACAGGAAACACACACATTAGACAATACCTGTCTCACTATCTTTCTCAATTTCTTTGTTAATATACCTTTTTAATTCACTAGGCACACTTTCTAAGACTGATCACTACATATATTTATACACAGATCACTCCAAGAAAAGCATAACATTTTTTTTCTTCAGTTGTATCACACAAACTCAATTCCATTTCATGTTTTTCACACTGCAGTGTAAAATATCTCACAATTCAATTTATGAGTACTTTAATGCCCAGCCTCCATTTCTGTATCTCCACAAATGTTTGCCTCTTCACAAGAGGGTCAGATAATTCAGAATAAGAAAATCTATACAGTAACCTAATTTAAAGTTTAAACTTTTCAAGGGTCATAATGTGTAGTGTGGTCATGGCTGTAGAAGTCTAGAGAAGAAAGGGTTTATTGTGTCTGTGTAGACTGTGAAGTACTTTCACACTGATAGGTGGGGAATGTAGAATTATTTTAATTAATTTATTTATCTGATGATTTATAATTTAGCCTTTGTTCTCATTTTGAATTATGCATAAGTCATGACAATTTGGAAAAAAAAAATGTTTATTTGTAACTTTGCTAATTTTAGCCTAGAGTTTGTTCAGTTACTGGTAGCTGCATTTGCTTATGAAGTGGGAAAATACCTGTAGAAAAACTTTTCCAATGTATTTTATAATTACTTTTTTCCTAGTATAAAAGGTTTATTTTGAAAGTGATTTTACATTGTGAGAGGTGTTCAATGAGAATGGAATTATTAACTGACAGTGACAATCTTGTCATCAAACCATATAGGGCTTTTCAAATCCCTAGCCAGGAGCAGCTTCATTCATTATTAGGTATTTTAAATCACAAAAGTGACTTTATACAATTAATGAAGAACATATTGCCTTTAGTGCATAAAATGAAACATTCCTGAACAGCCTGTGGCTTGTTGCATTTCTTATTTGCACTGTGAGATTCTGCACTGATGGCTTCTGAAGCCTTTTTTTCTTGGTCCACAGAGTTAATAACAAAAAGTGGAATATATTTGAAAATCAGATATAATTTAGTGCTGGTTTATGAGCGTTTTAAATTAGAACACTTACTTATTCCATCAGAATACAATACACAAAAATATCAGTCCTTGAAAAGTGTGAATTTATGTTTTATGGAGGATTTTTGTTTTATTTTTTAATTTTACATCTCAGCTTACACACCTATTCAGCAATGTGCTAAAGTCTGGGTTTAAAACTAAATATTTGATAAATCTCACTCAAGTCAATCTCAAATTTTCTGTGCTTTCTGACTAATTATACCTTAGACCTCAAAGCAGTTATGTCAGCTTGACAAGTGCTGTGTGACATTATAAGGTGCTAAAATTACTGTAAAACATTTCATTTAAAAATAAGCATTCTCATGATGGATAAAATTATATCCCTGAGCTTTCTCATTTGAATGTTCAGGTAAGTGATGTGAATAGTGAATTAACAATGTTTGGCACTGTTACAAATTACTAAAGATGGTTCGATAGAGCAAGCCTAGTCACAAAAGGCTTGGATAATACTAAAATTCTGGATGAAATTTAAGGTTGATAAACCCTAAACAATTTGTATATGGAAACACATTTATAATGATGATTTCTATATTAGTTATGGCTGCTCAGAAAAGAAATCTTAACAACATTGTGAATGCAAGAGGCAATATAGCATATTAGAATTTACCAGGGGCGCAGTAGAAAATAAATAAGGAAGTTGATTATTCCAATAAATGACTTTGCATTTGTCTTGGGGAAAGTGAGGAAACCAAGAGTCCAAGAGTGTGAGCTATTACATTAGGCAGAGACCATCCAGAGCTTGAGTGTTCTCCCTGTCCCTCCTCCCATAAATAGAAGGTCAGATGTATTCCTAGTGACAGGCTCATAGTCTAGAAATTTTGTACTGAAGAACTTCAGCTGCTCTGACATTCTTGTGCCTACTAGTAACACAAAATGAGTTTGGATATGAAGGAAAATGTCAACCAAAACTTAACATCATTTTGGATTAACTTCTAGAGGACAGTTTTGATAGTATGTATGTTTTTGTTAAAAATCTATGCAGGGAAACTACCTTTTTTTCTCTCAGAGATATTTTCAGATTCCAGTTTGAACAAAGAGCTCTTTTGACTGATCTTTTGGGAGGGAAAGTCCTTTTGCATGAATGTACTGCTTTGAAAAACAGGTTGAAAGGACCCATGAGCAGTCCAGCAGGGATGGGATCAGTCAGACTGGTTTGGATGTATTTCTAGTGATTTTGGGGGCTTTGTCTTGTATCAGAAGCAGACAAAGATTCTGGATCAAGAATAAAAACATCCATCCCTTTCCTGTTCTCATGGACCAGTCAAAAGAAGGTCTTAGCAGGATTGCAGCTGGCAAAAAAGCAACAACATTCAGTTTATGCTCTAACCTTGCTTTGATAGGCAGGCTGGTCAAAGCCACTTTTTGAGACATTCAAGGCCCGCAATAGGGCCTGTGGAAAAGTGACATTCCCCAGGTGGTGTGTGGGATTGACATCTTCAGTAGCAAAAGCAGAGAAGTAGATGTGTTCAGTTCTCTTTCAGAGCACTTTTCCAACAGCACCTGACTCAATCCTTAAAGGTTGCTGTAATTTAGAGTTGTAACACTATGCAGGGGAACATCAAAATTATCTCCTAATGTGGCTCATTTTTTTCTTTTTTTATGTAACACTGTTTCCTCTCCATTTTTAGTTTGTTTCCAAATTAATTTTTCAGTGTATTCATTGTATTTTATTAGTCTTTCAGCTAATGAAAAAGGAGAAATAGACATGGTTTCCAGCAGTTACAAAAGCTTCATTAGACATGGTGCTGGTAAGTGGATAGCAGCACTATGTGGATTTATGTTTTACTTGGTATTTTTCTCTAGAGACAGGGTGTTCTGAAAGCATGCAAGTTTCACAAGAAAACACTGTACAAGAGTCACGTTGGAAGAAGGCTGAAGTGCATTGGCATTTTCTTTTATGTTTTTTAATTAGGAGTCTTTTTTTTTTTTTTTTTACATTCCAGAGAGTCCATGAGATTACTAGTTAGTAAAGTCATTGCAGAATATTGCAAATATCACATTCTGGATTTTGCTGAATGTGAGTGATTTTTTCTGTTTGGCTTTGGTGCATTAAGGACGAGGGACAAAATTGCAAATAGAAGTAGAACTACCATGTATATTTCAAATTAAGAACAGATTGAAGACTCTGACTGCTTTTTCAGAGTGACATTTTTTCTGTGGTTTTCTTTTTTCCAGTTGATTACTTTTTTTGAAATATGTTGTTAAATTCTTAGCATCTGTTTATTTTGCAACAACTTGTTACCTTTCCAGTGTTCCAAGTATGACATTTATTTTGCCATTTGCTAACTCTGAGGTTTTAAATGGAGGCTTTGGTAACACCCAAGGAGAACCATTGAAACCAATTTTGTGTCTTATTATATTCTTCCTAACTGAACAACAATTTGTGCAGTCACTGCAATTAAAAAAACCCAACTGCAAGTGAATAAATTAAAAAAACCCCAATTGCAAGTGAATAAATCCTTAGTTTATCAAGGTCTCTGCTTCTCAGCTGGACTGGAGCTGCTTCGAGCAAAAAATAAAATAAATTCAGGAAAATTTAATATTAATTTCTTGGATCAAGCACATATCTAAAAGTTAATTTATCTGGTTAAAAAATTGCACATTTTTATCCTGGTGTATCTCCTCTGCCTTTTTGCTTCTATTTTTTCAAATTTTTATTCCTTCATCAGTGTATAATTTTGTTTACTGTTTGAAAGAAATATCTTCTGTAAGCAACAATTGTTTAGATTTCAGATGCTTTCTGCAACATTTTTAACTGATCTATTACCTGTGAGATTTTTGCTGGATTAAAGTTCTTTGCAACTTAATAAAAATTCAATTTCTATTCAGAATAAAAATTTTACCTCCACTCTACAACTTATAATTTTACAGAAAATTGATAGTTGCCTGCAAGAAATAATCCAAACTCATCCTTCATACCAGTTTACAAGTTAGCTCAATTCTGCAGGAGTTAAGGTCAAGATCCCTTTTACACCAGAATTATAAGAGTACATCTCCCATTGTGTACAGTAATAATTCAGGATAGGCTGTTTCAAAGCAGAGGAAATCTGGTTCATAAATTGAACAAGGAAATCAGTTAACAGAAAAAATACCAGAACTAGAAGACAATGGAAAATGTCAGGGATTGGCTGAGAGCTCCTATAAAGCATCTTTGAGTATTCAGAGAACATTTAATCCCTGGTTTTAACTAAATGCACAAATATGCCAAAACTGCCAGTTCACACTTTAAATATGGAGTATTATAATAAAAAATATTTTTGACAGATGAAAATGTGCACATAATGTCCATTTAGCTATTAAAAATATTTTTGAGGTTTTTTAGTCTATTACTTAAATTTCTTTCATTACTTTTTCAATTTCACAAATTAGGTAACTTAATACCATAGTAGATCATGTTTTCTAGACCTATGCATTGTTATTACTGTTATCATATGTATTGTTAACTTTCTTGAGTTATAGAATCACCTGAATATTTCACAAGACAAAATCCTATAGATTCTCAATTTCCTGTCTAAAAGCAGCGTGAAAACAATCAGGAAACTTAACATGTGGAAGTACACACTAGCTGTTGGGAAAAAAGCTCCCAGACAATCTAAACAGAAGTCCCACTGGGATTTCAATAACAGCCTTCTCTGTAGTTAAACAATTTAATGGATTTGGTAGCTTAACAAAATACATTGCTTTATAATAGTCATGATTTTGAGGTTGCTCTTTGTTTTTTTTTAAGTCCACGATGCAGCTCACACTCTCCTCACATAGAAGGCAGCTTATATCTCTATAGCAGAATCAACCTTTCCCTAGACAGACAAAACTGACCAATGTCCAAAACATTATAATAACATTTGTGGCTGCAGCTGAGAAGGGCCAGCACGTATTAATTTGTCATTTGGTGTATATTTATCCATGAGGTTGTGCTCAATTGCCATGCTTAGGCTATTAAAAACCAAGGCCCTACTTAAGAGGTTAAAAATCAAAGCAGCTAGTGCTGCTGAAACAAAACAGTCTTCATTAATTTTATTAGGTGTACACATTTTTATTATAAGTTTATTATATATGTTGTATTGTGACTGTTTCTAAAAGACAGTACGTTTTGAAAACCTTATAAAAATTCATCACTGATCAAGGAAGTATTTTCCTTTTCTTTGTTGCATTACAGATCTAGCATATCCTTAATGAAACTGTATCACTGATGGAACTGGTACAGCAGCAGCTGGTAGTTACCATGACAATCATAATTTTAAAATATTTTTTGGCAATAATCTTTCTGATACTGCATCTACTGAAGTCAATGTATTCCATGTCAGGCAGGCTTATAGTTTAATAAACATTTTCATATTTCTTTGCAATAGATTACATCTAGGAAAATAGAGGAAACATTCATGTTGGACTATCTTCCTCTTTGTGACAATTCTTACTTGATGAGAATGATTTGGTCCCTGTTTATAGAATGAATGTGCCTATGGGGAAAAATATAATATAAATATTAAATATTAAATATTAAAATATCTTACTATGCTTTAGCTAGATGCAGTATGTCCTCACTGCATTTTCTCACATTTACTTTTAAATACCAATAGGGTATCTTGTCTTGAAAATGTTGTTAGGGAATGCATAAAGATTTTTAAAAGGCAAAAAAAAAGTTATCTATATGATCCAGTTTGTTGAATATGAATTTCTATTTCGGAGTACAATGTGCTTCTCCATTTTACCTCACCCAAAATAGTTCCAGACGAAAATACAAATTCAGTAAGTATTAGAAAATATATAATTGAAAATCAGATTAACTGTATATTTTTCTTTTTTTTTTCTTTTTTTTTTCTGTTGCTCTTTATTCATGAGTGTTACAGTGTTGACAAGAAGATATTTTAGAGCAGAAAAAAATGAAAGTATCCATGTTCTCATTTCTGCAAAAATCTTCAGTGAAGATTTTTATTATATAAATTATTTTCTCCATTAAAAAAAAAATTGTAAATATCCCTACTGGTTTTAAAGATACTGCTTTTATTAAAAGAAATCTTGGAATACATGGTTACATTAAACTGCATTGAAAATATTATTTAAAATTATGAAGTGAATATTTTATGTTGTCAGATTATATCTGAAAACCTCTCAAATTGTGCTGTAGCTTTCAGAGTGAGTGGCAGATACTGCATGATAATTGACCTAATCAAGAGACTTTGGTACTACCAAATTATTTGGAAGATTAAGATAAAGTATGACAGCATTTGCAGGTCGGGTGTAGTTGTAATAAACATTTTTTTCACAAATTTTACCAAAAAAACAAGTATAACTATTCACTGTTGAAAGAAATTCATAACTTTTGATCAAATGATTTTGAATTATTTTTCATCTATTCACTACTAGGAAAGGTATGCTTTTCTTGTATAGGTTCTCAACACTATTACAGATAAATTATTTTGGGAAGTTTATCAGTTCATTATAGCTGTTCAAGTCTCTCAGCACTGCATACCATCCCCCTCGATATTCCCACTGAGACTTAAAAATCTTGAACAGTGATTTCAGTGAGGGAGAGGCTCAGATATGGATATCTCTCATGACAAGGACATTTTCCAAGTGCAGAAGGTTCATCTCTAGATTTCTCTGGAGGATCAGGATTCTATTTAAGCTCTCACTTAGCCTCAAATTATGAGGAGGAGATTTTGAAAATTGTTGTGAAATATAATAGTTGCCCTTTTGTGCATGCTGCATTCATACTTGCTAAGACTCATTTAAGATTTTCCTGCAGACTGTGTCTGGTACACTGCCAACAAGGGAGAGAAGTACAGTATACCCGAGTACTAGAATAAAGTAGGATTGAAGTGATCTCTGAGTCTTATCCACCCTCCTGCTGAAAGCAGTTGGTCCAAATATCTCAGGACCTTGCCGAGTCACATCGTACCTCCAAGGGTGAAAACTCCATAACCTCTTTGGGCAACCTATGCCTGTATTTCACCAGTCTATGTCTAAAAAATAGATGATAGATAGTAGATAGACAGATTAGATGGATGGATAGATAGATAGACAGACAGATAGATAGATAGATAGATATCAAATCTAGGGCCTCTGTTTCCATGTATGAGAGAAAAAAAATTGTCAAATATCATTTTAGAATAACAATAGTCTTACTATTCAAGCACTGCCTGGGAAGATGACAGGCTAGATTTCTTCTTTGCCTGCCTGCAGGTGTTTTAGATGTGGCTCTAAATAACAGATGCTGTGTCTGGTATCTGACATTAAATGTACCCTGTAAATAAACTTCTTATTTTAGATTGATGTGAACTTTTTCTTTCATTATAGCCCAAGTATTCCTGAAGGAAACAGGTAGTATTCCACACACTGCAGAGTTGTAAAGACCTCATTCTTGTTTGATCTGGGACACATGTATCAAAGATCTCAAGCAGCAACCAAACCCACCAAATGAACTTCTGATTAAAACAAACAAACAAACAAACAAAAACAAACCAAAAAACAGCAACAACAACAACAAAAAACCACCACCAAAAAAGACCCCTCAAGAAACTCTAAACACTTAATAATACCTTTATGTGATATGAAAAGTCTATTTCATACTTGATTAAATGAAAGTAAGTTATGCCTTTCAAAATTAAACCATTGGTTATCATGTTCATGACAAGATAATACAAGTGGAGCATGCTCAACCAGCAATACATATAGTTGGTGTTAATACATGTGCAAATTTTATACAACCAAGGTAACTACCAGAAAAGTAGAATGAAAAAAAACAAAGTGAATGTTGGTCAGGAGGAGAGAAGACAGTATCGTAACATTTCACATTAAGGACAAAATTTTTGGGTCCAGGGAGGTGATCCTTCTGCTGTACTCAGCACTTGTGGCACATATCTGTAGTGCTGGGTCCAGATCAGAGCTCCCCAGTGCAAGAGAAGTATGGACTTACAACTCAGTGAAGAACCAGAAGGATGATGAAGTGTCATGAAGATGATGAATGCAACTGGAGCCTCTGGAGGAGGTGGTTGAAAGAGCTGACACAGTTCATTCTGGAAAAGGCCATGCTTAAATGTTCCTATCAATATATATTAACAGTAAATGTGGAAGTAAAGAAGACAAAGGGAGCACAAAAAAAGCAAAGAAATAAGAGGGCAAACCTCTTTGAAGGTACCTTCCTCCTGACCAGTAACAATGAAGTACCTTCCCCCAATGCTCAGTCCCATCTGGAAGGATTTCAAGAACTAGGAGTGGAAAAATTCCTGCAGATTCTTTTAGAGGCTTCAATTTACTGAAATTAAATCTCTAAGAGAAGTATTCAATTTGCTTTCTTCCATGGAAGAAACAGCAAATAAACTGTTTGTCCATTAACTGTTTTGAAAAGTGACTATGAAACATTTTCAACTCTCCACTGTACAGCTTTTACATACTTCAGATTTTTTTTCTAGTTTGATTAACTGAGTGATTGATTGATTTTTCTAGAATAATTTCCAGGAACACAGTCTCAACTAAACCTTGTTTAATTTTTTTCTACTCTTGGACAAGCATTTCAGAGAATACATCTTCATCTGTCCAGCTCTGTACATTGTCATAATTTCAAGAAACTTTTCTTATTGAGAAACACTTGTAAACTTTCTATTTAAGGTTATAGTAGATTTTTAAAGATATTTAAAAAGAAACTTCCTTTTTGTAGCTAGATTGTGGCTGCTCATTTTCATTACGGTTTTTTTGGTTATGAAATTTTCCATCACCTGCAGTGATGAATATTTCACAAAGTCAACCTGCTGGTTACATAGCTTCCTATATACACTACGCTGCCATCACTGAATTGTTTGATTACCTCTGAAGTGCAGCACATGAATTTTCTAGAATCTTCTATGTCTGGAAAAATATAAACAGAAGAAAAGTATTAAGAGCTTCTTAAAGTAGAGGATGGTTGATTCTTTTTTGTATTTTTATGGATAGGGAAAACTGTGGTGTCTGACCAGGCAGGAAAAATTAAATCTAACACAGATCTCTCTTAAAATGAGAAAGGATTGTAAAGTACATTATTTCAAAATTACCAGGAAGGCAATATTTTAATTCTGCTAATGGGACTGGCATTTACAGTGGACACCTAACACACAGAAGATGACAGTTAAGAATCCATGTGAGGTCACCTACACTCTGTATCTCCAGATGTATAGGTATAGACATTATAGAAGGTATCACGGTATTTTTATGCGTAGTACTTACACAAAATTGTGGCTGAGGACCCAAAATAATTCCCTGCAGATGCTGAAGTTTATGTTCCTCATGAAAATTTGGTTTTGTTCAGATGGCATTTTCCACATAATATGAGTGGCACACTAGCCAAATTAATTCATGAGAAAGATTATAGGAGAACACTGGCTTGAAAGAAAAACTGGGTTTTAGATGACTGTTGCAGCATGTCCTAATTCATAAACTAGTCTCTATACTCTTATCACCACTTTTTTTTCTTTTTTTTTTTTTTTTTTTTTATATCAGTAATAGATATAGGGTTAAATAGTATGCATTTTTAGCAGATGTTGAGCAGACTCCTAGTGGCATTTCACCAGGATTTTTGCAGTAAAGTAAGAGTCTGTTATAGGTCAAATGACAAAAGTTTTTGCATCATTTTCATTTTGGGCGTAATTTTTTGGAGTAAAAATGAATTCTAATATAAAATGACGCTTCAATGCAAGTTGCACAGCACAGAATGATGACAAGGGCTTTATAGGTGCTTCAGGCCACCCACAGTGCTTTCCAAAACTGTTTGCACTACCTGTGATGTACTTAGTACACATCCTCAGAATGGCTTTCAGTATTTATTGGAGATAAATTTCTGGTCCAGAAATTCAGAGGATAAGCCTGTGTGTGAATCATATCTTCCCCTTTTTTGTCAAAGCCAAAGCTGTTTCTGCTCTGCATTTCATGCATGTTCAATCTCAGGCATGTTAAATAACTTTGTGCTGTGTAGAAATCAAACATGAAAGATCAGAGTTATTTTCCTTGACTTCTGAGAGGTCAGTGTACCATTTCCTTTTGGAAGAGAAATGAAAGGGTGAAGACATACAATGCACTACTGAGTCTGCTTTTATGTGCAATATACACAATCTCCTTGATGACTGTGTTTTTAAGCAGAGGTATGAAATAATCAGAATAGACTTCAGAAATAATTTCTGTTCAAATTCCCAGTGAGTCTATCTTAAGTAAAGAAGTTGCTACAAAACAGAATTCTATGGCCTAATGTACTGAGTCCTTTTTTAATAGCTACACACTTTTGTTAGCAGTAAATAACCATAGAGATAGTGTACCAGATGGATATCAGTTAAAGCCATGTTCATGGAGTTGGAATTGTACTTCTACGTGTCTTTTGTGTCTTCTATAACTATAGCAGCTTTTTTAGAATATATATTTCCAGATTAATATAATAAGTGTACTCTGCATAAAAATATTACCTGCAACTTGATTAATAGCTAATTTAACTATTAAAAATAATTAGTTTGATTAGTCAAGTAAAAGAATTTCCTAAGAATTTCTGTGTGAACTATTAAAACAGAATGTTCTGTTTTTACTTACAGGGGATTGAGTTAAAATTTTTTCTCAAGTGTTTTTTAGACTCACTGAAAAAAAGACTTTTGGCTGTGATTTTATGCTGGTTTTTGAATTAAAAATGTGTATATTTTTGGCAATTAGAATCGTTAATGTAAACTTTAATATACTTAAATACTTTTGTACTAGGAAGTTGGTACTAAATATATGTTGATCTTAACAGGCAGCTAAATCACGCAGGATGATTTATTCCTTCAGTCAAAACTGATTGAATTCCAAATATGAAATGTTTATTATGAAACCACAAAAAGCTCCACATCATAAGTTTTATTAAATTTTATTGTAAATTATATGAGGAATAAATAAATTTAAAAGTTTCATTTATTGACAATATATGTCTAAATATGTTTTTTTTGTTCAAAATTATTTCTACTATAAAATTATAATTGTAATCTATGCTATGTTGAATACATTTCATATTCAGTAGCATAAATGTAACATTTTATTTTATGATAACCTTGCATACATGTAGCCACAATTAGAGAAAAAGAAAAGGATTTTTCACTTAGTGGGATTTCTTTGCAAACATCGGAAGAGAACTGTGCTTCATATATCAATGAATTAACATGATTATACTTAAACTGTGTGTCCTGGCTTTAACTGACATTTTGCTTTACTTTAATACTCCCATCACTACCATGTAGATCTTAGAATTACATTAAACTCAGGCATATGGATCTATTCAACATGGTTTCACACTAAATTTGTACAGTGCTTGATCTTCCCACTCTATAATGGCACTTTTTTTGTTATCAACACATTCATGGCCTACAGCTGACTGCTTTTATAGCTTTTAATTAAAATCTGAAGCACAAAAATGTCTATTGGTCGTTGTGTGAAACCAGTCATAAAGAAGCGGTTGTACAAACCCTGCACAAGATGGGTAACATTTACAACACTTTTTCCCACCTTTGCCTTCATGATGAAGAGAAGCTCATTCAAGTTAATGATATCAAAGTGGGAGGTCTGGGAGAAAGAGCCCATTTTGTCAAGCACTCTCAATTATTAAGGATTAACAAATAAATTTGCAAGACAGAAGACTTATCAATATTTTATTTGGTTTCACAGACTTGATAGGGAATCTCTTGTACAGTTTGAGGACTCATTTTTATTCATGGGGTTCATTTCCTTCTAGATTGGCAGCTGACCTATATCACGTTGCATCTTTAGATATTAAATTTTTCTCTAAAAGGTATGTTTTCAGAGTGTCTGGAATCTACACACACATTTCCAGTCATGAATTTGAAGAATGTTAATTTGTTGCACTCTGTAACACATTTCCATGAGTTTCTTTAACTTATATACATGCTTGACCGCCAATTTCAGACTCCCTTGTCATGAGCAGTTCTGCTGCTTCATTGACCAAGTAAATGTGACTGAAATTTGTCTCCTCTTCCAATTCATAAGCACACTGTTTAAACACCCGCAACAAATTTGAAGTAGTTTAAAAAAACTCTTAATGCACTGCCTTTCTTAAGTACATTTTTATTCCTTTATGGGGGGGGGGGGGGGGNAAAACCAAAAAAAACACCCCCCAAAAAAACAAAACCAAACAAACTAACAAAAACAAACACAAAAACCCAACAGCAAAAAAACTTATTGCCCAACCTGACAATTGCTTTGACATTCGGACATTGATCCATACCACTGTCTTTTCTTCCTTCCTTCTCCTTAGACTGAAAATATCTTTCTATTTTCTAAATTCCTTTCTCCTTTTCTTCCAGAAATAGCTTTTGCTGCCTTCCCTTTGCTTTCACCTCTGACAATATTATGTTAGCTTTTTTTCTCTTTCTTCTCTGAATGTATTTGTCATTAATGTAATTGTTGCTTTTATGTCACTGGCAATAGACTGATTTTGTTTAAAGTTTTTTGACTGCTTATGGAATCTAGTTTTATTCTTTGTAGTAAAAGAAGTGGCTGTCAAGAAAGAAATCAATATCATCTGATGAATTCTTTATAAAAGAATGCTTTTAAAAGACTTCAAAAAGAGGGTCATATAAACTGAAGAGATTTCAGTACAATGATCACAACTTTTGATATCATATTTAAATCAAAGGCTGATCATATTATATTAAATCAAAGTAAATAATGTATATGTTAATAAAGCAATTTAATCTTATTATGAATTTATAAATATGGATAATATGATATATAAATATATGAATGTAAATGACATTAATTCACCAATTTTAATTGAATAAAACAGAAATCTGATTTTTTTCCAATAAAAAACCACATTTTATTATTTTGTATTTATCAAACAGGAACCCAACTTAAAGACTTCTGGCATTGAATGACAATAGGGATAGTATGTGGTAGTGAGTACAGAATGACTGGCAAAGCAAGAAGTGGAGAGATCATTACACTAAAATGGTCACATGGTGTTTAATTTGATGTTTTTCATTTTGCCATAGAAGATGAACACTCTGTTACTTAATTCTAAGTAACAGAGAAAACTTGAGAGGTAGAAATTTTAAATAGAAACCAATATTGAATTTCAGGGGTTTTTTCTCTATTCTTTTCCCTAAGATTTTAGTTGTTTCTCATCTTCAGGTAAGGAATTAAAAAAAAAAAAAAAATGGAAGTGCATAAATATCTCCAGTGTTCTTCATCTGGCTCAAAAGCAGATCTCAATGTCCAGCATGAGGAATAAGAATATATTTATAGCAGGAGTTAAATAGAGCAAGTCCATCCGGGAGGACAACGTGGGTGTGTGTAAAACATCTTAAAGCCCAAAGATTCAGCACTGACCCGGACTGTCACAGAAGGTTATTATCAAGATAAGCCTATTGTGTTTGTGAGTACAAAGAGGCAACTGTACTGGCAACTCAAGTGGGATTCGTGGATTTCCCCTTTTCAAAGAGTTGTGGCTTTTTTATCAGCTCCCTTCTACACACTACATATTTCAAAGGCGTGTGTTTTGTGGAAGGTGCTACAATGACTGAAAAGTGAGTACTTTATCCATTCTCACAGAATAACAGTCTTAAAACAAGCAGTTGCTGCCATGCAGATATTCCTTAAATTACAGGGTATCACCAGTAATTGTGGTGGAGAAGGCCAGGGAACAAAAAAAAAGTTAGTATGTATTTGATAAAAAAGCAGTCAGGGACAGCTTTTCTACAGAAATTAAGCTATGATTTGCTTTCTATATTTTTAAAAAAATCTTTTTCTCAACTAAATGGCATGGTAGAGAGCAAAATTTTTCTTTTTTTTTAAATGACTTAGTCAAAAATCCCCATATCTGTTACAGGTCTTCAAATTGTATGCTCCATTTATATTATTAAATTCTTAAGAACGTATTTCTCAACTGATAGCTTTAACTAAAAAGTGACTATTATGTTGTTATATACATAAACTTAAGCCTTTGAAACAATACAAGAATATATTTGTTTATTTATTTATTTCAGTTGTAAACTTTGTAGTTAGTGTATGAGATACTCTCAACTCGACATTTGCAGACAAAAGCATAACATTAACTGACAGTGTCCCTTTATATTACGAAACGGGAACCACAGGTAAAGGGCAAAAAAAATTGTTTCTGTGTTGATAGACAGCCAATGTACCAGCAATAGTTTTCATTTCATATATTTTGTGTGTGACCTGTTGTGGAAAATCACTTTGTTCTCTGAAGCATCTGTGCTAGACTGCTGAGGAGAGATGGATTATTGTGTTATGCATTTTTTATTACTATTTTTTCATCCTAGGTGTGTTTGGTGCCAAATGGGAGCATACATGGGACAAATCTGGTCACTATGACTATTTTCTCCTCCTTCATCCTTTCCAAGAGTATCATCCTCTTCAAAATAAGCACTAAATTTTCCTCCATATTGAACCATAGCTTTTTTTTTTTCCTGAGATAACATAGCAAAGAACAAGTTGCAGAAAAATAAACACAACACATTCTCAGCTTTATATACGTTGCTATATGACAGATAATATGATTGCTTTATTAGATTCTCTTTTGTATTGTATACTTCCAGGGTTCTGGTGACAAATGGATGTCAATGGGCTTGGCACATGGTTTTGGAGATTTCAGGATTTATCATACACTGAGTTTGAGGCAACCACCATTCATCTGCTTCATTTTATGAAGTGTCACTGTGAGCCCTGTAGCTGAATGGAGCCAGGTATTTTTCATACTCATCACCTTCCAGCAGAAGACACTACAGGTAAGTGATATGGGCAGCTTTGTCATGCAGCAGGAATGTTCAGTGATCACAGGCAAGCCTGAGAAAGAATTTATTGACTGGGACACTTGTGGCAGCACATTATCCAGACCTTTTGTGGGACATGGCCTGGGCTGGTGCTGCATGTAGCAGATCTACTGCAAACAGAATTGGCAAGTGTCCAGCAGGCTGAATGATATGCCATGTATTGTTTCTATGGGACTACTTGAGTTTTTTCATCTATGGGGTTCTTTGCATGTTTTGGATTGCTGTTCTTTTTTTTTAATTCCCCTAACAACAATTACCTTTTCACCAATTTTCTCTGAAAGGCAAACTGAGTGGTTTTTTTTCCCTGAGATGAAAATTTCAGTTTAAAATTTTAATTTTGATTCTATGGGACATACATATACACAACAAACTATGTCCAAAACTGGCTGAAGTACTCCATCATCTACCCATTATCCATATTTCAGTTAGTCATTGGTGCTGACTATTCATGAAAATGGAATTAAATGCAATTGGTTGTTTCATCATTTAAGCATTGTTCTCATATACTCACGTTAGCCTTGCTCTCAGCTGAAAATGAATGATAATTTACATCAATGCATATTAATGCATCAGATTGTCATGGCAACATTTGCATAAACATTATCTGTGGCATCAGATGGTCATATGACAGTTGCACCCTGTCTTTTTATTACGTCTTTTAATAAACCAGTAATAAAACTATCCAGACCTTTGCCCTTTTCATTCCATGTGCAGATTTGCAATTATAGGTGTTGTATGCATACAAAGCATTTCCTGGTGGACAGTGAGGTTTTAGAAACAGTGTAAAACCCAGGTGTGCATCATATTGAATGATAAGGATCTAAAATATTCTTTTTTTTCTTTAAGAAGTACATATGCAATTGTGGGATCTTAATCTATGCAAATGGTATCCAGAAGTAGCAGCCAAAGTTCTGTCATTCTCTCTCACTACTGTGGCATTAAAATTGTGTTCGAAAATATGTGTCCTTTGCACTTTCCCTGTTCAAGATTCTGCCTCCAAATTAATATTCAACTTAATGTTTAGGGGCTTAGCCATTGTAATTAATCATGTTGTAACTGTAGAAAGATACCTAATACCCCATCCCTATGCATTATTTAGATTATTTCTTTAGTGAAAGGATCAGGCAAGAGATTAATTAAATCAAACACTTTGGGGTCTGTTTTCTCACTGATGAACAGAGGATTTATATGCAAAACTCAGGTTAGCATTAAAGTAAGTTTGTCACATAAATCACCTAGGAATTGATAGGAGCAGTGAGACTTTTAGTGACCTCCTTAAACACTTTCGTCCATCATAGCTGTTTAGATCATCATTGTTATTAGTGAAGGAATACTATTAAAATGTTTTATGAGACAATACAGCAAGTAATTATAGTCATGAACTGTAGCTGAAAGCTCAATATAAAAGGAAACTATACAAACTTACAATAAATACAGGCACAAGCAAACTTTCAATGACATTATAATTGTGAATAGTTTCTACAATGCAACACTGGTCATTCTTTGTGTTTTCCTAAGAAAGATGCTATCTTTTCATATTACCAAGAGAGTAAAAAGCAATTAATCATCTAAAGAATCTTGTTGATATGTAGCCTTTTTTCATACATTGAACTGCATAATTTGCAAGGTGAATCACAGTGAAAAGAAACCCTAGACTATTTTCTGCAGGTGTTGGAAACTTCTACTGACATCAAAGTCATTGCTGAGTATGAGATGTTTACTATAACACTTCCTCACTTCTCTTTTTTTCTGAGGTCAAACCTCTGTCTTGGGTCATTATTTCTTGCTGGCTCCATTTAATAAGAGTTTTTTTCAATGCTCTCCAGGCTGATAGTTTACTCTTAGAATTTTGCCTGGTTATTTCAACAAGGATTGATAAAAGCAGTAAGTTTTCCTTTAGTACTGATAACAGTAATACAAAATCCAACACGAATGAACAGTGTTTTCCCACTTATTTAATTTGTCTGCCTTTCCATTCATTAAAGAAAAGCTTCCTTAATTTGTAGAGGTATTTCTAATGGGCTTTGTAGAAAAGTCATCTTTTCTTACACATCTGGGCATGCCTATCTCCAGGATTGGACCATACCCCTTGCATTCTCACCAGTGAACATGTTTTGTCAAGTTTACAGTTTGACTTTGAATCTTGAGAAAGCATATTTTTGTGTTTAAAAATTTTTTTTTGAGACATTAACTGCTTAGATAATCAGATGTGAGTTTTTATGTTTTTTCAGCTGCAGTAAATCAGCTTACTCAACTACCATCTTCATAATGTAATTTTTTTTTTTTAAAAAGGTTTAATTTAAATATATGGGTCTGTGAGTAACTGGCTACCAAAGGTACATTTTTCAATGTTCTTCAACCAGTTCTTTAACTGCACATTTGAAATAATATAAGTGATGCTATTCAGAATAAACCTCATGGTTTTTTTGTAATTTTAAACAGAAAACTTGTTTTCACTTTTTTTTTTTTTTCCCCTCTCATAAAGCAGGCAAAAAATACCGATATTGTAGAAGGTCTTTTCACCAGCAGGAGTTGCTAATGCATTAAGGGGCATTGTATAGCTAACATTATTCTAGGAAGGAAATGTTCCATCTTTACACTTTATTGAGATAGTTTTGTGCTTTGTAAACATTATTTATTTGAATATAAGCTGGTAGCCAGGGGGAGAATCTGCCCAAGGGAAACTTACCTATTAGAAGTTTTTCCTATACCATTAGATGATTATTCCCCAGTCTATAATCATGACCTTCAGTGTGGCTCCTTCCCTTGCCACACAGATGAAAAATAGCGACTTAAACAATTGTGAAACTAGCATCACTCAGTTCCTATGGCTCACTGCTGCATATGCATATGATTTTGAAAATTCACTCACAAATAATTCATTTGTTACCACCAGTAGTTTCATCTCCTGATTGTTGGCTGTATATTTTCATGACATTTTAAAAACAAGTACCATTCTTTGATGAAAATGCAGAAATGAGATATCATAAGCTATTAAAAAAAAAGTGATTGTTATGCAAAGTGAAACAAATGACTTAGTATTGGAGGTGTACAGTTTTGAATCCTGAATTGTTTGGGGGCTTGTGGGAATGCAGCAATGAATGCAAAATGTGAAAGCAGAAAAAAACCCCTAGCATTTTTGAAAGATGGATGACAGTAATTATCATGAGCAATGACTAACTATTGGTCTCCACTTTGTCTCCCCATATTTCTTTCTCTTTTCTTTTCCTTTTGTGAAACATTAACTCCAGGCAGTCCATTGCAAAATGTTAGCATCTTTCTACGGTCTGAAAGACACAGTCTTCACTAATGCTTCTAAAACTTACTCTATCTTCTGCATATCAGAGAACATATATAAATATGTAATTTATCACATTGATAGTAGCTCATACTTTAATTACCACATGGTAAAGCATAGTTTACAAGTATTTTTCCTCATATATTAGGATTGTTTTAACCATCAAATTTAGCTGTGTTCTATTGCTTGCTTAAAATAAATGTTTGCATAAACATAAATGCTGAACAACTTTGCCTCTAAGTGATAAAGTCTACATTGCTCTGTTTGCTCTTGTTCTAGTCGTATATATGAAAAAAATTGAAATTTTTCCTTTAATTAAAAAAAGAACAGTTAAAAATAAGTTGAAAAGAGGATATTTGCTCAGATGAATATGTACTGGAAATGTCTGTGGGTAATACATATAATGGGAAAAGTCTAGCAACAACTGTTTCAGAATCCATTGCCAGCAAAACTTCTAACTCCTCTGAACCAACTATGCATTGTAATAAAGGGGGGGAGGGAAAAGAAAAGACATGGTGCAGAGAAGACACAACGCGGGGACAAGAACCACTGACCAGAGAGGAACTTTGTGGAGGAGCAATAACTTACAAAACAAAAGGAAAAAATAACCCCAAACAAAACAAACAATATACCCCAAAATTAATCAGCAATCCCCAACAGCATAAAAACAATCAAAAAAACTCCATTTTTTTTGAGTTTGGAGTCAAAGAGAAAACTCAGGGAGGATAGCAGAGATAGGAGCAATAGCAAGAAGAAAGAAGACTCCATCAGAAAAGCAAGGGCTGGAAAGAAGGGAAACAAAACCTCAGCAAACAAAAAGGTATAAGGAAAAAGTATGCCTAAATGCAGGAACATAGCATAAGGAAAAAGTATGCCTAAATGCAGGAACATAGCATTGGAAGTGCATACAGGGAAGTAATAACGATGGGAATGCGTCAGCTTGGAAGAAATTAATCCCTTTCAAACCATGGCATAGTTTTATGTAGAGAAGAATTTTCAGGCAAATGGTATGAAAAGCATTTTTTTCTTTAGGAAAATATATAGGGTATCTATAGTGTATAGAAACAAGAAAAAACAAGAACTAGGGGACTGAATTGAGAGATGGAAATAACATTAGGTACAGAACACATTTTGCTGTTACATAGAAGACTAGATGTAGAGGAATGACAGGGAAAACATGGTGTGAAATATAAGAGTAAAGGTGTTTGGCAAGGCAGAGTAAGAGAATAAAGAAATAAACAAGTGTAAGTAAACTGGCATTTTCAAGGAAGGAGAAAACTAAATGAAGAGATAGGTAGGAAAAGCATTTAAAATTATGAAAAGCATCAGAAGGAAGAAGACACAAATATAAACAGGATAGGAAATTAGCAGTAGCACAAAAGAAAAATGGAGAAAATGTTCCTTCACATACAACTTCATATCATCTAATCTTTTAAGAATACAGCAAATCCACAAGTTACTGTTTGGCTTAGAAAAGAGTGATTTAAAAGTTAGAGGTGGTTAATGCTCTGGTTATTTCCTAACTGCAGAGATTAACATGGCTAGGGAAATTGTTCTGAATTAAAAGATTCCCCTGTTGTCTCTAGTGTGTGTATCAGCAGAGAGCTGGGAGTAGGTAATGTCTGCAACCAGTCTCTCTATTGAGGTATGGAAGGGAAGTTTAGCTGGAAGTTGCTTTTTATGTTCAATGCTTACATCCTGGGAAAGAATAATTTGTTATGTTTGCTCTGAAGTACTTAAAACACTTCTGAGTCCTGTAAACCAAGAAGTAATTATATATTAAAAAGATATATGTGAATTCAATTTATGGATGTCTATAAGGCAAACATTAAAATCAATCCTTGAATATTTAGAAATCTGTTTAGATTAAGCATCAGATGCTTCCCAGACTCAAGTTGTCATTGATTATGCTTAATGGACTAACTTCTAAAAATAAGGAAACATCTTTCAAAGATTGTCTTCATTTCATCCACCCATACAAACAGAATGAAAATAAATTAAACAGTGGCAAGACATTGATTTAGATCTTATAGCTTAATTTATTCCAACAAGAAACAGATAAATACAGAAGTTTGACATAGAATATTTTCCCCTTTTTTATTTTCCCTCCAGACTAAATGGCCTCAAATACTTTAGTAGTTACCTCTTTCTTCATTCACCAAAGTTTCTAATAATGTCTGTATATTTCTAAGAATATGAAGTTATAATTATGATAAAGAAGGCAGTGTGGCATATCCTCTTGTTGAAAATTATTGATATTTCTCTTCCTAAATTTTTTTGTCAGGAGTAAAAGGATCAAATGTTACCAACTGTTCACAGGCATAACTCTCATTTTACTTTTAATTTAGTGGTACTTTATTTTTAATGGCTTCCCAAAATTATTGAGCTTATTTTTCAGAAATTTTTCAGTGCTTTAAGAATGGAAAACCTTGTGTTGTGTCTGACAGGATGGAGTTTCATAGCAGCCTCTATGGTGTTGTCTTAGATTTTTTGACATGAACCATGTTGATAGCACACCAATATTAAAACACGCTGCACAGGGAAGTGGTGAAATCACCACCTGTGGAAGTGTTCAAGAGGCTCACAGATGAGGTGCTTGGGGACATGTTTTAGTGATGAACATGCTGGTCCCAGCCTATATCTTGGACTTGATAATCTTAGAGTTTTTTTCCAAACTTAATTCCTCTACGATTCTATGATTTTATTTTTTTTTCTGAAATAAAAGATGTGTTGTGCTGAAGATGCACAACTGTAGTAGATGACTTCTCCAGGACTGGAGAAGAAAAAAGAATGGATTTTCATGGCTGATTTGTCTGAATTAATCTCCAAACTATTCTTGTCTGGCTGCACTAAGGTTTCACTGGCCCCAAGCTACTGCTCTGCCTCATTCCTATCTTTATTTTTCCTAGCAGAGCACTGCGTAATATACATTTGCATATTATATTGCAGAAATCTGATTTGCATGTGGCTGCTCCTTGAACAAAGTGAGAGTAAGATCAATCTAACTAGAAAACAAACATTCTGTGCAGAAATACTCATAGCTATCTAACTACAGAGGTCTGTATTAGCTAATATAGACCATTCATCTGCTGGAGAAAAAAATCATAGAAAAGGGAATATTTAGACATGGGACCTGAAAATGAAAAAGAACTTTTTTTACTGTGGGGGTGACTGAGCACAGGATGTTTAGTGATGCTGTGGAATCTTCTCTGGAGATATTTAAAAACCTGTCTGGACACATTTCTGAGTAAAGAGCACTAGGGAGCCCTTCTATGCAGGACAGCTGAACAAGATGACCTCTAGTGGTCTCTTCCAATCTTACCCATTCTGTGATTCTGTGATTTGGCTAAGTAGGTATCACACAGTACTTCTCCTTCTGTGTCAACAGTACAAGAGCTACTTGCACTTTTCCCCTTTGTGATAAACTGTTTTGCACTGTGGTATGTTGTAATTGGAGAGTGGTGCTTAGAGTCCAGGTAGCTATTATATCAGTGACTATATGGAATAATTCATTTTCTGCGTGTGGACACACATAGATTTTCCATAATTTGTATTCAGTTCATATAGCCACATTTTGCTGTATAGAAAATAAATAACATTCTACTCATAAACAATATTTTTTGATGTGGCTATAACACAAAATAGAAGGGTGATCTGTTTATCAGTATCTAAATTTCCTTACTGTTTCATTTTGTTCTGATGTTGGCAGTGGTTTATTTAATTTCTTTGCTTTTATAATTGTGTTGCATTCAGTTTTTTAATTTTTTATTATTAAGTATGTGCTTTAAAAATTGTCTTAGCAGTTTGAGACAAAACACTGGGCATACTGTCATCTTTGTTCAATAGTTTACAGAACTGCAAAAAGTACAAGCTATTAAATAAGAATACAAGAAAGAAACAAGAATGGAATTAATTTAGAGAGAAACTTGTAATTGCATCATCTGGCATTATAATCTAGTTCCTGGACTCTGCAATTATGCAAAATTAGTCTCCTATGCCCATATTATCGTCCATCATTAAAAAAAATGAGATGTGTTTTAAAATTTAGGAACTACAATTCTTATAGGAATATTGTTTTCAAATGTCTGTAAAACATACAGAAAAGTATGTTTTCAATATACTGAAACATCTAAATTTGGTGGTTACAGTAGCTGCAATGCTACTTCAGAAATATGATTAATAAAACACCTATTGATGCAGCTGTATTTTTTGAGTTTTCTATGTTGCAGCCTGTTCTTAGAGACGGAAAAAAGATATTGAAAGTCAGAGGCTAGACATAAGTTAATAATTCAGTTCAAAGATTAACATGCATTTATAATTACATCATTTTGAATTATTCCTTTTTTTTAAACCTTTAATTTAACTATGGTAACATAACAAATACTCTGAGTACTTCGTGTCATGGTGAAAAAATTCTCAGTGGCTTTATTCTATTCTTTCTTCCTTTCCCCTTACTTTAGGCAGAGCAGAAATCCATTTTTCAAAGAAAGATAGGGTTGCACTCCTTCTGTATATTCTGTGTGTTCAATCTGTCTTAATTTTTTTTCCCTTTAGTACTTGGTTTCTTCCAATTTTGTCATCCAGTAACTTTAATTTCTCTGTCTTTCTGTTCATTATCTGTGTTAATTTGTTTTTTTTTCCATATCTTGGATATTTCTATATACCACTGCAGCTGAAACACTCATCTTCCCAAATTTATTGTCCATTTTATTTTCCAACATGCTGAATTTTGAGTGTGGAATAGTTGTAGAATTAATGTTGAATGCTGTGACACTTTATTTGCCTGTTTATCTGGGAAATAAGGGACTTATCCTGAAGCCATCCTGTAAACTGTGAAATGTATATATATACAAAACATGGTGTCAATGTAATGTCAATGATACTCAGGACACTCTGAAGACACTGATTGCCCAGAGCCTTTACTCTCTCAACTCCTCTAACAATTTTCAGATAGATTCAATATGAGAAAATATTGACATTTTTAAAGGCTCCTGAAGGACCTCATGAGGGTGACAGAGTAAGTCAGTAAGTCTTTAAACAGCTAATAAAGTATGTTTTGAGAGTTTCTTACAGTCAGCTGACAAAAAGACAGACCTCTACATGTAAGTGATTAATGTGTGGATGGTCATAAATGAATTACAAAATTAATGGCTGCATGAACAGCAAAACTGAGGATTTATATATAATTCAAGGTTGATGCATAATAGAGTGTAAGTATTGGCTGATGTAAACTGGACTACAAATTTACAGTTTATAACTTTATTGTTAATGGAAACAATTCACAAATTCTTTTTTACACATCAATATTAAGCTAGTGTTATAGCTACAATAGTATGTCTCACCTAAAAATAATAAAATAGTGAGAACTAAACTGAATTCAAGGTGGATTTTTTCTTTTTTGATTGGTTGTTTTGGGGTTTTTTACCATTGTATAAACTGTTTTTTAAATTAAGAGATGGGATTTAAACACCATCTGCTACCCCCATTATCCTTCTTAACAATGAAAACTGTGGCAGGATTTTAGGAAAATATTCTTCTGCAGGTGGATGATTAAGACATGCAAAAATTTTACTGGTGGTACTGGAGGAAGCACCTTCCACTAAATGAGATTTTGTTCCAAACACTTGGTATGAATCAGTGCAGTTCATTGAAGAGGACAGCAGAGCCCCAATGTCTTTTAAGTTTTCCCTTTACCTAGTTAGACTTAGGGGTTAGACTGCCTCTCTAAATGGAAAGTCATGTGAGATACTTATTACAGGACTGAAATGCTTTTTTTAACAGCAAGTAGTAAAGTAAGCAGATCTGTCTGTAGAAAATGAAAGGAAATGAAAGAAGAAGCAGTCACATGAAACTATCTGTGACCAAATCTACTTTCTCCTAGTGAATCAATTTACACATACTTATTCAGAAACTACTGTGCTTGTAGCTCACACCTATTCCTGGTGCCAGGAATGCTTGAACCTGACTGTGATTTCTCCAGACAAATAATAGGGATATTAGGTACTTCTTGAAATTTATTATGACTCTGTCTAGACAGGTGCTTACCTCTGAAGTAACAAGCTGCCTCTTTAAAGTCAAAGAGATTCCTTATCTTTTTAAGGTTAACCAGGTGGTGATGTGTCTGTGACATCTAGAGCATTATGATTCCTTGCTCTCAGCACTTAGGCTGCCTTTCCAGATTGAGGCAGCTTTGCAGAATTTCCTTTGAAGACATGCAAATTAAGAAGGAGGATCTATTTCTGAAATCAAGGCTGAATTATATATATTTGCCCACTTCCAGAAAGAAACCATTTTAAACAAACATAAATAGCTTTTAATTTTTCCATTGGCCTTCTATTTGGAGTTTAGTGCTACTATCTTATTAATGGAATACAGAAAAAAAAAAATCCAAGCAAAAAACAGATGCATCCATAGAATTCATAATGTGTTTTCTAGTCCTTATTTATCTAATTCAGGGAGGCATAAAAGTGTGTGAGGTTACACTTTGCTCAGCAAATTTTTCTGTTTTGAATTTGTTTTGTAACGAATATAAGAGTACTACAGAAAGAGTAGGTTTCAATTAATATCTGACTGTCTATGGGAAGGTATAAATACATTTATAAGGATATTTTTCTCATTAATTCTGTGAGAGAGGTCTAAAATCAGTCAATTAGCCATGATCTGAGTCTACCTTCCTTTCCTCTTCATTAACTATATAGTAGATACAGGAAGTAAGCTGAGAGAAATCCGAACCAATATATACATAGTCTAAGGTTCCAACTTTTAAACCCAAAATAGGGTACAAATAATCTCTTAAATCTCCAGTATTTAAATGTGCTGTCTTAAACTGACTTCTTCTCAATCATATGCTATGCCAGAAAATGGAGAATACATGTTCCATACTATGTTAGTGCAGGACTGGTAAATATTTGTACTTGTTTCTCATACTTCTCCATGAGCAAAACATTTGAATTAGGTGTGGAATTTTTTGTAGTAGACCTTTTATTAAATATATTTGATATTTTACTTACAGATTTTGGATTCATCAATTGGATTGAATTCACTCATCAGCCAATGAATCCAGAAATATCATTTTATAAAGCTTTGCGGAATCATCTGTACATAATTATCCATAGTTTTTATAGATCAAAAAATATGCTGCTTCCCTAGAGAGCCATTGTATGTTTGTTTGGTGTACTAGGAGTTTTTTGGTTTTCACTTATAGTTAAATATTTGTATGCATAATTCTTTCTAATAAATGAAGTTGAAAATTGATTTTGTTCAAAAGACAAAGAAAATTTCTTAATTAGACCTTTAAAACATCTTTTGTGTTGAATTTATGTTTGAAATTATACCAAGAAAGACTTTGCCGAAAAACAACCCTTATCTTTCACTTTAAAATAACTAAATATATCCATCATTAGTTCAGAATAATTCAATCCCAACACAGATCTTGTAGACAAACCTGTGACAAATTTGACTGAGTTAAAAACTTCTGAATCAGCGCCTCATTGCAAATTCTATTTCAATCTAAAATGAAGAGAATCTGAAGTTATTTTTGTAGCTGTTTAAATCAAAAAACCATTTAAGGTGAAGGAGTGAAAAACATCCAGCTCTAAAACCTTTACACAAAGGAACAGTAAAGGTAGTGACTGAAATACAATGTTGCAGAAAGTCCCAGTAATGAATGTAAATCTCAGCTTCTCTCTCAGACACACACACACACACACACGCTCACCTACACAGTCCTCAGCATTAGTTACTGCAGTTATATTATGAAGAACTGTAAGCCCCTCTACAGCTATTGATCTGCAGATTTTCTGAAATTAAACTGCCAGGTATCACTGTGTTCTTGATATGTTATTGATTTTCTTTGGAATGTTCAGAGGAAAAAAATATATGACAGAGCTGTAGGACAAAGAGAAGGTCTCAGTTTTATTTAGTAGACAACCTGATTATGCAGCAGCTGACCACAACATTTTTGTTTCCTTCCCCAGCTTTCCTTTGAGAATTGCTGCTAAAATAATGGTATTTTTAGGGGTTAAAGTGTCCTCCTGAATCACCAAATCTTTATTGATCTGATTCACAAAGGTTCTGAGCCCCTCAGGTGGCAAAACATTCACCTGCTGCTTTAAGGCAGCTTTGACTTTGCTTTATATCCTTCAGAGACTTGTGTTTGTGGAAAGAACATCCAACACATCATAGACATGCCTCTTGTTTATAGGCATTGTTCAATTCACAGCCCTGATACCGCATTAAGTTGCACTCATCTCTAGCTTTCAGGGTCACCTTTATAAAAAGAAAAAGTTTGTTCACAACCAGTTTACTGCTGCTGTATCTTTGATTCAGTATATGGAATAGGGAAAGAGAACAGCAGATTTTTACAGTTGTAGATTAGACTGTTGCACTAAAGAATTTATTTTTGCCTTCTTATCAAAAATTCCTGACCAAACAGATCTTTGTTTCTTTCAATCTTCACAGCATTAACTCATTATGTTCACCATCACAGCTGATATCTACCCTTCTGTACTGGCTCTGGGACTGGGTAAATTTTCTTCATAGTAGCTTGTATGAGGCAATATCTTGCTTTTGTGAAGAGATCAGTGTTGACAACACACTGAGGTTTTTTATCTGAGCAGTGCTTGCACAGTCAAGGCCTTTTCTGCTTCACACACTTCTCTGTCAGTGAACAGGCTGGGGATGCACACAGAACTGGGAAGAGACACAGCCAGAACGGCTAACTCTAGTAGACCAAAGGGCTATCCCATATCCTATGGTGTCATGCCCAATAACAGACGTTGCAGAAAAGATAGAGGAAGGAGGGGATGTTAAGAATTGGGATGCCCCTCTTCCAAAGTAAAGCAACATTTACATATGATGGAGCCTGTTTTTCCTGGAGATGGCTGAGCACCTCTCTACTCATGTCTACCCATGGGAAATGATGGATGAATTCCTTCTTTTGTTTTGCTGCTTTTGCTTTACCTATTAAACTGTCTTTATTTCAACCTGTGGATTTTTGTGCTTTTCTTATTCTCTTCCCATTCCGCTATGGGACAGTGAGCAAATGGCTCTGTGAGGTTGAATTGCCTGAATTTATCTCACCTAATTGTTGCCAGTCAAATATTAAGAACTGTGACGGAAAGCAACACTCCAAACCAGTCCCAGCTCTCTGCAGCCCTCTCTACCATAAATCACTTACGGCCCTCACCTTACTATATAGAAAATATAGGATAAAATTAAGGGATTAAGGTGACCATTATATTAAAGGTTGCTTCCAATCCAGGCCATTCTGTGATTCTTTTGTCCATACTGTAGACAAAGTGGAGGTCAATACTTTCTTTTCCCTTCCCTGAAGAGCAGCTGTCAAAGCCATTTAATACCTCCCTCTAATCTTTTCCTTGAGTATAACATTGCTTAACAGCTTCATAGTCTTTGGGTGGTGTTGCAGTACACAGTATACTAAATCATATATCAGTAAGAAAGGACCATTTCAACTCCTCTGCTAGTACTATAAAAAATCATGCCCTCATACCGCATAAATGTATCCAGCACCTGCAGCTTCTATACATTTGTAAGAGTTCTCCATCAGCATCACAATCACTCATCTGTGCTCTGTGTGCATTTTTTTTTTTTCAAAATTTTTTTAGCAAAAATTTTGGCCCAAAATGATATGATTCTCTTGCAGGTGAGAAAACATAAAAATCAATTATTCCACATTGAATGAGTGTCTAGAAGAGCCATCTCCTATGAAACAACCTATGCTGTCATTGTGGTTACACAGAAAGACTGCCAACAACTGAGATATTAGTGAAAGCGTAAGAAAATATGAATTTAATATTCTAAAAATTGGTTAAAAGGAAGAGATAAAATACAAAGCTTTTACTACAACTTTAAAGTTCTAGCAGATATATGGTTAATAATATTTTTTGAAGAGCAAGGTAACATTTTCATTATCTTCCTGAGAGCATCTCTCTTTCATGGCATTTTATTGTTGTAACTGTTGGTTAGTGTTTCAAAACATTTTCCCTGAATTATAGCCATGTAAACAATTCCATTAAAATTTGTGTTAACATTCTTTGTTTTAAAAAATTCTGACATAGTTGAAGAAATTACTGTACTTTGCTGGAAAAAAACCCTTAAATCCTCAGGGCCAATACTTAAAATTCTTTTTAATAAAGTTTGCATTATTTTCAGACTAAGTAACAACTATATCTGTTTTACAAGCATTCTATGGCATCACGGCCCACAGAAGTGTGTTTTAATTTCCAGGCTAAACTTGAACTGTATCAAAAATGCTATTTCTCTTTGATTATTAGATAAGACCATTGCTTGCTGATACAATCATGGAGTCCTGTGTTTTCAAACCAAAAGTTGCAATACTGGAATGCAACAGAATCTTCAGACTGAGGCATCAGAGTGGCACGTCTGCACCTACAGTAAAATGTTGGATATTTTAGTTTCTAGCAGAAAGGAAAATTTTATTGTTTTCAGTACTGTCTGTCAGTATGAGACAGAGTTTCATATTTTCTGAGGGTTTATATGGTGACAGAAATTGCTAATGGAAAGTTTACTAAATGGCAAGGAACTGCCTTAAGTCTGTCTAAACTGGCCTTGCATTTTCCACAGAAAAATAAATATTACATCTTGAACTTCTCCACCCACAGATCCCACATAAAGACTTAGGAAATCTTCAAATGATAGCATACTTGTGGTCAAATAGAGGTTTTAATCTTCCTGAAGCAAAGCTTAAACTTTGGCTTTGTAGCTATCACAGCACATATCTGAATACATATAAAAGTCATGGTATACAAAAAGTATGGAAAAAATTATAGAAGCATGGTAGAATTCTGGAAAAGCACTTAGAAAAGTATTTGAAGTAGTACATGTGGTTATAATCTCTTTTTTTTCCCCTTGCATATTAAAAACATTTGCTTTGAATATCCACTCTTGTGTACAGAGAGATTATTTATTTTGTTATTTTTCTTCATGTCTTACTCTCATCATAGGGACTGGCCCATTGCGCTGTTTCCCAAAAGTTATTTTTTAATTGAAGTGACTGATCAATCTGTTTTACTAGAATAATATATTTCTCAATCCAAACAGTAGTTTCTGAAGACAAATCAAGAATACTAAGTAATTATCTGGTAAAATCACCTGGCACATCAGACTTAAAAAAAACTTCATCAAAATGCTATCTAAATAGGGCATGTGAAGTTTCTGCAAATAGATATTTGAACTCTGAGTTGGATTTGTTTGGATTTAAAGCGCTAGTTGCTCACATTTCTACATGAAATATTTCTACACAGGGGTAATGCATTTTTGCTTTTCTTGCAAATGAAATGTGATGGATTATTTATCTTGGGCTACTTCGCCTCTTGCTTCCCACTCCACACAATACAGTTTTATGAGTAAATGTCAGGTAAACTATTTTTGCACATAAATTTAAATGTGTCTAAGTACTTTGTAGAACCAGAATCAGTTTTAGAATTTTAGAGGTCATTAAAATGACTTAATAATATAAATCCATACTAACCAATTAGTCTTTGTATATTTTATTTTCTTTCTTTGATGGATTTTGCTGGTAATATTTTTAAAATTTTAGAAATGTGAAACTAAGAGTATACAATGTCACTTTTTGAACTATAGCTAATTCTTTAAATAGCGGCCTTACGTGAAGACTACAGTTATTTATGTAATAATAAGATGTCTCGTGATCCAGCTGAGTTAGTGTTGAAATTGTTAAGTAAAAGTGTTGTTTAACTGTGTTACACTTAGGCTTGGTGTGTACAGTTAATTTGTAGCAGCTAAAACACATGCTGTTCCAATCCCTTCAATTCAGCCGTGTAATCTCTCCCAAACTCATACTCTCTTGCTACCAGCTAATTAATCCTCATCATGCATTTTTAAAAGGCCAGTTTATGAAGTTAGATAAGGAAAAAAAAGCTCAGTGAAGTGTATTTGGGTTCGTTTTTTTTCCCCTTTCTTAGTATTTGCAAAAAGGACAATTACTGCTTTAGAATTGCAGATACATTTAGCTAATTTCTACATGGTTGCATCAAAGACATTCCATTCTCTAATTACTGTAGTCTTCAAAGAAAAATACTGGGGAGAAAAAAAACAAAACAACAAACCGTCTTTCAACCATCATTGAACTTCTCATTCTAGTAGAAGGCCAAAACCTGCAAGTGCAAATATTGAAATATGGAAGCAGTATATAATTCCTTCTCTCTTTAGTATTTTTATTAAAATCTAAATCATCACCCAATATCCTGGTATCCCACTTATTCTTTTTATTCTTTTGCTCTTCAGATGTGGAGGTTCTCTTCCAACCCAAACGATTTTGTGATTCTATGCTTGAACTATTTTTAAAAGAGCAGAATAATTTCTTCTAACACTTGTTACAATTCAAGTGTTTCAGAGTGACTGAAATTATTCTTTCAAAACCAAGAAGAACAAAAAGGTGGAAAAATGCAATGAGGAGAGATGGGCCATGAAGGGAGATTACACTGACTTTTAGTTTGGTGGCCAAACTGTTAATAAAGCCAACATTGTGAAGAAGCGAAGTTTAAAGTGTATGCAATGAAGATACATTCTACTTAGAAAAAGGAATGTAGCTACTGTTTATGACTCTTGTAAAAGGTCATATTTTAAAAAATCTTAATATTTAAAATGAAAGCTGAAATTTACACTAAACATAGAACAATTTGGCTTGTAGTAATCAGATTGTACCACTTTTACAACAAAGGCCCCGCAGAATTGAAAACTGTAAGGAATCATTGTCTTGCAAGTAAAAAAATATTTGAAATTTTCAAATCAGCAAAACTGTATTTACTGTAGGGGAACTATAAAAATATGTAATATACAAAAAATTGAGGAGTGCAGTGTTTGTAATAGAAAAGAGAGAATGATGACCAGGTTCTGTGATTATGAAGCAAAATGGTTTATAAAACAAGCTTATTGACATTAAAGTTATATTTAGAGCAATATTTATACAAAGATAAAAAAGGTTAGATGAAAAGCATTTTATCATATATAAAAGTGCCCAAGATTTTAAGTAATGACAGTCTGCCCTAAATTGTATTAAAGTCAATTTAGCTCAATACTCAGATTTTCTAAATTGATAAAAAGGGTCAACAGCAACTGCAGATAAGGTCAATCAAATAATACAGTGATTCTGTTAATTGTTTGATATGTATGATTTCAATATTTCAGCTTTTTAAAATATGTGGTAGGAATATCAGCACAGCTTATTGTCGCACAATGCAAAATATTATATTTCTCACTGCTGTAGTGGGAAAATATTCAACCCCCAAACCCCAGTCCCCCACACCACTAAAAAAAAAACCCAAACTCACCCCAGCTTGTCCCCACAATATTTTGTTTCTTTGATATTTGAGAAGTGAATACATTCTACTTAATTACAAGAGTGAAAACTTCCTTTATGTGAACTTATTCCCATGGACCCTCCCATGTAATTGCAAAAAATATTGTTATAGAAATGCATAATTTTTTCAGAAATGAGAGTCAATATTTTGTTTTAATTAGTTGCAGATCGATTTCTTTCCCTACCCACTTGAAACAGAAAATACTTTCTGTTGTGAAAGGCCTGCACAAGTATAGCTGACCTAAATATAATTAATGAGCACTGGAGGGAAGAAGGTATTGAAGATGAAGCTTGCTGATGACAGAAAACATTTGTTGCAGATTAATAATCTTCTGTTGATTAGGCTATTGATGCTATTCCCAAGATGTGACCATGGCAATTTACAGGAAAATGAATACTTCTTTTTTTCCACTCTTCAATGGCAGTACGTCATGACATAACAAAAGAAGTGGTTGACATGACACATAGGTAATTTAGTTGCAGCTCCATTCTTATGAATCACAGCCAAGTAATTAATCTTTTACCTAGGAGACAGTACTGGGGATATTAATAAAATGTGGAAATAATTTTTATATAAGGAAAAGAAAGTACACGATTTAAGGGTGCTTGATACTTTGCACAAATATGAAGAAATTGAATTTTGGTGTCAGTGTAAGAAAGCTCTAATTGAAGGATATTGCTACCATACACAGTTGGACAGAGGAAGGAACTGAACCTGGATAACTACACATGAAATTTATAAGTGTTGCAACAATAAAATTTTCAGGAAGTTTTCTATTTTGTATGCAGCATGTACTCTTCAGTCTAATTGGTTTTTCATGGGTTTGAAGACACATTCTGCAGATAGGAGTGCATCTGTTTTCCCCAAGACACAGAATTCTGATTAAATATTTGAAATTAAGATAGAGTGATTTCATGTGTTAGTTTTGATAATGGTGGTTGGTTCAATGAAAAAAAAAATTGACAATCTCTTATAAATGTTTCAAAAATCTGAAGTGGCATGACTTTGTGATTAAAATTGTTTAATTAGCATTTCCTGAAATACTAGGAATTAACCAAAGAAAAGAGTTGCTGTAAGAATCATCTGGAAGTTTTTCACTAAAAGTGGTTTTTTTACATTTATGTCTGATTTTTTTAAATTGAACCAGTGTGAGATCAAAGTAGCTAATTCTATATCTGTAAGTAAATTTTCCTGTTAATTTGCAATGTGCATTGACTCCTAAAAAAGAAAAACAAAAAATAGCCTTGTATTCTTTACAGCCTTTCTGCATGAGAGTTTTTATTTAAAAGAGTTGCTGTCTGCATCAGGACCATAACAAAGCCAAAGCAGAAAATACTCAAATTCTTCTACTTCAAAAAATTATTCATAGAATAATTTGGGTTAGAAGAGACCTTTAATGGTCATCTAATCCAGCCTTCTTGGAATGAGCAGGGGCATCTTCAATGAGATCAGGTTGCTCAGAGACCTATCCAACCTGATTTTGAATATTTCCAGAGCTGGAGCGTCGCAACCTCTCTGGACAACTTGTTCCGGTGTTTCACCATCCTCATTGTAAAGAAAAAGTTCTTTCTTATATCTAGTCTGATTCTACTTTTTAATTTAAAGCTACTAACTCTTGTTCTTTCACAAGAAGGAAGAAGAGTTCAGTTTTCCTGCTTAAAAATCTGTCCCCATCTTTCTTATATGCTAAATACTAAATTTTGAAAGGCTGCAATAATGTCTCCCTAGAGCCTTCTCCAGGATGAACAGCCCCAGCTCTCTCAGCCTGTCTTCAGAGAAGTGCTGCAGCCCTCTGATCATCTTCATGGTCCCCAGAGCTGCTTGCTTCAACATGCTGATGTCTTTCCTGTGCTGAGGACCCCAGAGCTGGAGGCAGCACTGCAGGTGGGCTCCTACACAAGGAGAGTAGAGGAACAGAATCACCTTTCTCAAACTGCTGGCCACATGGGGGAAAAAAAGTTTTTATGCCTATTAGAAAAATCAATGCATAAAAGAGATTACTTACCTTTCTATTTAACAGTGCTAGAACCCCCCTACTTGAAAGTAGGAAATCCGACATTTTCCAATTGTTATTCTTACATTGGGTGAATGTTTTACTGATCTTAAAATCTACAAAATATTGGCCAAATGAAAAAGTGATATAAAATGAGTTTGCTGGAGGCTTCTTAAATTTTTGCATCAAAAATCTCCAAACATTGCAGCAAGGTGAAGTGGGGTTTTTTTTACTATTCCCAGAGTCTTCAAGCTACATAGCATACAAACACTGAAAATATAGGAAGTAAATTTTATTGCTTGCACCCTCCCATATCTGCAGAATCTGAGAAAAAAAAAGCTGGTTTGAATAAAGAGGAAAGAGGAGCCAGCATTGAAATAAAGTATATAGTATACAGGCTGAATGAGCACCTGGCATAGGTGATTAAGTATAGGAAGATGGGGGAGAATGTTTGGAGAATTAAACTAAGAAGCAACAGAAATATTGAATAAGAAATAACAACAGACATATATATGAGTGTTGAAAAAGGAAATATGTAGCAATGGACACCAGACTGGTGGTGGCAATGCGGGCAGATTTTTGATAAACTAAAGTCATAGTCCTTTCCCACAAGGTTCTTCAGACAGTTCAGCTACATTAACCAAGGATCATATTAGGTGAAGACCTCTGTTTCTGTGTTCTGCCTTGTGCTTTCTAAATATTTGTCTGGTAATATGGTCCCCCGTTCTGTTGGCAGGTAATCACATTTAAAAAAAACCCTCTTCCTTCTCATCAGTGTTATCTTGAATAATTTTCCAATTAAATGCTTGGATATTTTTAGTGCACATTTGTCATACCACCTCACATCTGAAAAATAAAACTGGTGTTGTGAAATGTTTTAGAAAGAGCACATGAGTTCTGAGACTTACTTGTCTAATACTCTGTGTTTTGGATTGGGACATCTGAAAATAAAAGCTTGACATATGCAACGTACAGACTTGTTACGTTACTCATTTAATATTTCAACTAGCATCAGAAGTAGGCTGCTGCTGAAATTCCGTAATATACTCTGACTGGTTTAGATGGCTGGCTGGTATTGAACTTTACTAAATTATGAGCTTTTCTGAGACAGAAAGACTGGATAAATAGAGGAATGTGTTGTCGATCCTGGTTTTAAACATTTTTATTATTTAAAAAATAAAAATATTATTATGATTTTATAAATTCATATTAGAGCTACTTTTGCTAATACCTTTGATGATGATTCTTTGGGGAATCCCAAGCCACTCACTCACAAGAGAATATAAGGAGAAGATTTATCTCACTTATTTTTAGCCACTTAAGAATCTTATCTGCTCTTTCTTAGTTAGTAGGATGAAATAAGCATTTTTCAAGAGTAAAATACTCCATACAAAGTCAATCATTCACTCTATGATTGCATGAATCATTGCTTGGATGTGATTTGAACATTTCCTTCTCCATTGCCACAAAAATCAGGGTAAAGTATATTAACATAGGGTAAAATATTCATTAGGAAAGTCACATTTAACACTAGCTGTGCTCAGTGTTTCCCGAGAAATTTACATTTTGAAAGACACTATTTCGTTGATTATAGTAAAACAAAATCAAATGTCTTACAGTAGTAGTAAAAGTATTAATGCCAATTACATTGTACATACTACACAGAGAGCACTTGAAATGTGTTAATGAGGAAGAGACAGAGGTCAGTTCTCTAACTGCTAATTCAGGATTATGCATTTTGGCAGAAGGTGGATGACATAATTGAACAGAAATTTCAAATGTTACATTAGGTAGAGCTATGTCCTTCTGCTATAGAATTTTCTTAACAGTTGAAATATTTTTTCCAGAGGGAGAATCAAGTCATATTCCTTTAATCTTAATTATATATACATGAAAAATCAAAACACTGCAGATGTTTGATTCTTAAAAGAAATATAGTTTGTTTGGTTTCATGCTTTTTAAAAATTATTGTTTTTGATTATTATTAATTATATTCATGCCATTCTATTTATAACATATATGAGTTCTCTTATTGAGGGAGATAAAAGAATTTGAACCCTACTTCGAACTCTTCTTTTTCTCACTATACACATTAATTTTAAAATTTAGTTTTAAAGTTTCTTTTGCAAATAAAGGTATTGTGACTGCTTACAAGCTTCTTTGTACAAGCTTTGATCATTATCAAAAACTTTGGGGGGGTGATGGGAGTACCCCAGGGGATGATCAAGATATTTAATATTTGCCAACCTAGAACTCTGCTGATAATGAAAAGGAAATTAATAAAATTGCTGATAATTTTATTGTTTGATACTAATTTCATGCTATTTTACCACAAATAGGAAAAGGTAATCTTCTTTTGAAAACTTTCACAGTATAAAAATTCCAGCTTTAGGTTTCATTAAGGCATTCTGTAAGAACTACCTTCTTGTTTACTTCCTATCTAATTATCTTGTCATAAATTCAGAGAATTACTAAGGTTAAAAAAAGCCTCCAAGGTCTTCACTCCAACCTTTTGACTTAACACCAACTTATTAACTAAACCATCGCATTAAATGCCACATATAATTGTTTCTTAAACACTCCCAGGGACAGTGACTCCACCTCTTCCTTGGGAAGTCTGTTCCAGCACTTGACAATCCTTTCAGTGAAGAAATTCTTCCCAGTGTCCAACCTGAACCTCCCCTGATGCAACCTCTTGTCTAATTTTGAGTGAACAACTGGAAGTCAATGGATATGATGATATGCAGGTGATGCATGTGTCAGTGTGGGTCGGAGGGGAAGGAAAGACAAGACATTGAAATATGCAAACCACCCTGAGCAACTGGGCACTGACAGCAGAACTTTCAAAATTTTCACTGAAAAAAGAAGTTTAAAAAGGTGTGGGCTTTGCAGTACAGATGTTAAATATATATTCTAATTGATTCTTATACTATTGCAGTTCTTTTAAAAAAAATCAAAAATTCTTTTCTTGTCCTCTTTATCTATAATTTCATAACACAATTTTTATCCAAAGTTATATAAGACCTTTTAATTCTTTCTGTTAACCAGAATATCTTCAGATAATGAAATAGTAATTCAAAGCAGAAAACCCCAGAAAAACATTAATTTCTTAGAGCATGCCTGTGCATTTTCAGGCTTTATGCCATTAGACAGCAGCAAGGAACCCACATGTGTTGGAAGTCCTAGTAAAAATGAGCTGTGAAGGTGTTCAGGGATCTGGCTCCACAGTCTGATGATGTGATAGCTTGTTGACCACAGCTGGATTGAATTG
Organism: Hylia prasina; assembly: GCA_013397195.1. NCBI lineage: Eukaryota > Metazoa > Chordata > Aves > Passeriformes > Sylviidae > Hylia > Hylia prasina. The sequence goes on from VYXD01002344.1 coordinate 786,527, forward strand.
AGCATCCAGGTGGAATACAGCCAGATGGTGATGGGGAGGTCTGGCTCTCAGACAGACCTACGAAAGGGAAATCTCAAGTCCAAGTTACCACAAATCTGAGGTTCATATTTTGCTGGGTTGTTGGCAGAACCAGCTTGGTTTTATGATTCAGCATTTCTGTTCCTCAGTCCTTAGTGACAATTGCTTCTTCCATTCATCTTGTTAAACTGTCAAGGGTTTTTTTTTTCCTTTTTTTATCTTTTGCTGCTGATTATTGAGTCAGATGGGCTCATTTTTAGTATTTGTGGTAACTACTCAGTCAAACATGAAAATATCATCTTCACTTACATTTTATAGAAAAGTATAAAATAAAAAAGGAGAATGAATCTATATGGGACTTCACTGTCTTCTTACCCTTTCCCCCTTTCGTAACCCTGAAAATAAGAGCAAGGAGCTAAAATCTCAGCTCTAACCAAGTTACAGAGAATGCAGTCATAGCAATTTTAATGTAAATGGTTTCAAAGTATGTCTTTGCACATTCCAATTCATAGCTATCCCACTGGAACACATGGAGGTCCGTTCTAATTTATGTCAAGCTGCTGTGGTCACAGAGAGCTGAAAATAAAGCCCAGCACTTATCATTAACATAAAAGGTTTTTCTTTATTTTTGTGGAGAAAAAAAATAGAAGGGAAAGAAGTGATGTGAGAGTCTTTGTGGGAGGTCTATGCACTGGGTATTTTCCCTTGATCTAGGAAGATCTTCCTTAGCAACCCAATGTCCATCTAAATATAAAACATGTTTCTCAATCTCCAAAATAAATTTCTACCAAAACTGGCTACTATAGCCCTCTCTCAATCTCAGCAGATAATATACTTCTTTGAATATTACTTTTTATAATGCTAGTCACAGAAGATGTCATATCCTGCACTCTGCACATTAAATTAGGGTGTTAAACGCGTTAGGGTTAGGACAGAGAAAACCTAATAAGAATAGCTCACTGAGAGACCAGCTGACTTACAATTTTATGTAAGGTAGCTTTTTTTGTTGTTGTTGTTGTTGTGTTGTTTTTTTTTTTAATTAAATTTGCTTTTACAAAACTTGATAGTGGTTGGAATTACTTGAGCATCATTTGACAAGTGAGTGTATCAGTTATGTAGAGGGGATAATGTCCACTCTGCCTTTAGTGTGTAGATTGTCTTCATTATGCACTACATTTATTATGCAAAACTGTCTTATCCTCATCTTCATTATCAGCCTGTGTATGGTAGTTGTATGTCTGTTCATCATTGTTCAGTATAATTCCCCATTGATTAAAATCACTTTGGAAAATTAAAGCCTTTCCTCAAGCTTGGACAAAAATATCTTCAGTTCCTGAAAAGTCTTTTCACTATGGCACGAGTTTTCAAGAAGTAATTCATATTTATGTTCCTCTCAGAAAAATATTCTTGAGAAATGACATGCACTATGGTACTGGAAATTTTATCTTCCTGTCAGAGCTGATGTGGTAAAGTCAGCTGAACAAGATAATAACATATCTCTTGTAAAGGTGGAAGGTGAGTCAGTGTACAGGGGAAGAAAGATGAAAGAAGCTTTCAATCTCAAATTATTTGGAACAAGCAGTGATGTGCTAACCAGTCTTAGCTGGCTAACATGATGAGTGCCAGGCCTAAGACTACTGAATATGTAAGTAAAGTTAAATAAGTCTGGAACTGAAACACAGAAACATACCTTCACAGACATTGAAACTATGATGCTTTGGTACTAGAAGGAATATTTTCATTTTAAGAATGGCACTAGATTATTGTTAAAATATATTATCCATGGAATAACTTGAAAATAATGGAAACAAAAAAAGAATTAGTAAGTGTGATTTTTCTTTTAATAGTAAAAGGCAAAATCATTAAATGCATTGGGGAGATTTAAAAATATCTTAAATAATTAAAACTCTCACTATAGGCATGCTAAATGTTGTATACTTTTGCAAGTAAAGGTTTGTCTTGGAAAGCTTATATGTAAGTCTGGTAAGCTTTCTGAACAAGTGATTTCCTTAATGTTTCCTGACTAACGTGGATAAAATCTAGGAAAAATTGCTGTGGTTAAAGTGGAACAGTATAGGAAATTAGATGCTCTTATTGCATTCTGCTGTGCATTTTCTTGATCAAGAATATACTTGTCCAGTGACCTCATTAATGAAAGCTGCGAGTAGGCTGATTTCTGAGAATTTACCCCAGAAGTCTAGAGTTGATTTTTAATTTCTTCTTCCTCTGTGCTATTCTCCAGTAAACAGAATTGTTTCCAGAAGTTGAGGCTATACCCTACTCTTTAAGATAAACCTGCTCTTATTTTTTCCTAATGTGACTTTGAACTCATTCAGGGAAACAATTTATTTAGAAAGCATGTTCAAGGTTTAAATAATCCAAAGATAGCCTCATATAGGACCTTAGGATCTATACGGATAATAAAAAGCACTGTCAATTCTCAAGGACAAGTTTATCTTTGGGAAAACTAACAAGCAAAATGGAATATCATCTGCTACTATTAGATGTCTATAAAATGTTTTTGTTGTGGTTAAAGAAAAGAACTGTATGATACTTATACACTGAGTAAGCATGTAATACACGGTGCCACAATTAATTTCTTCTTCTACTGTCATTTAAAAAAAAAATTCATAAGGTTGTATGATTTGTTCCTCTCTCTTCAGAAATGATGTCTTCTTCTATGATACAGTTTTTATTTTTCTAAGTGGTTTTGGTGGTTAGGGTTACATTTCTTTTTCCCTGTTTCCTAATGTATGATATAGGAGAAAACAGTTTTTGGGGGGGAAGTTTGTTCTTTGTGAACCATTTTTTAAAACTGTTGTTCTTCAATCTGAAGCTGCATAGTTGATTGTTGATTGTAAAGAAAAATTAAATCTGACAGTCATTTTCAAAGCAGCTCATCCAAGCTATCCTGAGGAGCCCAGCCCAGAGCTGACTTCCAGCAAAACAGTAGCCAGGATAGTGCTGAATGTAAAAGTATGGCAGCAACAAAATCTTCCAAGTTATGATTTTACATAGAAGAGCCAATCAGGAAAAAGTAAGAATTAATTTATACAACAGAAGATACTATAAAAATGTAAGATTTTTGTACACTTTCTAGCTATCTTACGTGCAGACACATTTTGGAAAGTGAGGCACAACCTTTGGATGTCATAAGTCATTAAAATAAGCTGTATTGCCTTGACCTGTACAGAGAAATGCTTTATCTTCTCTGAGTGGAAAATAGAAAACATACATCAAAATTGTGAAAGAACTAATTTTTCCTCTTTTATAAGTTCTTCCTGTATTTTTCTGAAGTGTTTTAAAGTAAGTAGCATATTAGGCCTGTGAAAATCTGCAGGAGGTAAATGTGTAAAGGTTGTGGGGTTTTTGTTTTGGGTGGTTTGTTTTGGATTTTTTTGTTTGTTTGTTTGTTTTGGTTTGGTTTTTTTTTCTATATTATTTTATTCTTATTCAAAAGCTAGGAAACAAATATAAAAAATGACATTTTCCCACAGTCTTGTTTTTTGATGTCTAACATGAAGGGAAACAGAAGATGGTATGGCCTGTTAGAAGAAATTAAAAGAAGGACAATGGTTGTTCATGAATCTGGTGATTTGGAGTTACAACTACACATAATGCTGTGATAAATCAGCACTGTGAAGAACATTTTATTTTCTTATTTGAAAGAAACATTTCGGAAGCGGGTTTTGTATCCTCTCTGTGATGCTTCTGTCTATCTAAACCTATTCATTTATATTTAATTCTTTGCATCTATACAGTGTTGAGACTTACTTCACATTCAAGACTTTCAAACAGTCTAGTGTCTTCTCTGGATTATTTGACCACTCTCATATTTAAATGGGTTCATCTAAAGATACGACATTCCAGGAAAATTTTAGGAAAATCCACAATGGTAAAAATTGTTATTCTTTCTTCCATGTATAGATAATTTGGATTAGCAATTTAAACTTTTAAGTACTTATAATTAAAGCAAAAAATAAGCAGACACATTTTGTATTTCAAAATCACTATGTAACATATAATTCAGCCCACAATTCAGAAGAAAGTATCACTATTGTCTGAGCTTTTATCATTAATCTAAATAATAAAAATCTAAGAATAGAATGGCTTCCTGCTGTAGCAGCAAAAGGTAAAAAGAGCAATCATTCTATTTCTTGAGAAAACATAGACGTTTCTGTTATTCAAATACTGAGAAAAAAATCAAAGCTAATTAGAAAGATATCTGTATGGCACCAGAGAAATCCACCAAGTTTCAATGTTCAGAAGACTCAACAAGAACTGAAAGATGTATTTTTCCTTGGTCTGATGCTGAAGAAAATCTTGGATTTGTCACTGCCATATCTCATCTGAGTCTCCCAACTACTAAACAATTAATGTCTTTATAGGCACAAGGGTTTATGTCTCAGTTTGACTAAAGAGCTTGGGTATGAGTGGGAAATTCTGGTGTCAGAATTGAAATTTTTAAGAAAATGGTCTGTCTATTCAAAACTCCTGGGAGCTCTGCTTTCTAGCACAGCACTTTGTTTATTTTGCTTTATTTTGAAATATTATGCAAAGTAGTGGACTTATTTAATAATGGCAATAACACAATTCAATGTTCAATTAGAAATATGTTCCCATTTCAGTGTGACTGTTTTCTATGTTTTAGTTTCCCTCTGCAAGGGAGGGTATTGTTGGTCATTTAGATTATATGGTTTTTGCCCTCTCTGGATCAGTGACTTGGCCATAGGATTTCATTTTAAAGAGGACACACAGGCCTACTACTGCCAACAATAAGATGACCTGGTAATATTCAGAGTTCAAAGTTTAATTGCAATAGATCAATCATTACAAAGTTCAAAGAGCATTATTAAGCAAGACGCATATTTTAGGTCTTGAGGCAATATAGAATTAATTGTCAGGAAAGCAGTGGAAAAGGAAAGCACTTTAATCTTCTTGTCCTCAGTGTGACATAACTCAAGTTTCCAAATATGCAACATGATATCATAGCTGCAGCAAGAGTGTCCAATTGAGCCAAGGAGAAGGTGCAAAGTGACCCAGTGGAGATTGATTTATTAGTATTTTGAAGCTACTAAACAAACTAATATTTAAAGGTGCAGTATCCAAGATTTCTTCTAAATTTTTTCTTCAATCTCTGAAGGTATTTACTGATAGTGATTCTTTTATTTTTCCTCACAATCAAGTAATTGAGTATTTTAGACTGTAAGTTTTCTTGAAGGTTTGTGATAATAATTCATATGAATGTAGGAAGATTGAATAGATCTCAGCATTAGAAAACAATGGTATTTCCTAAAATGAATCATATCTCACACTCCTGGAAATATCCTGATGCATATTTAAGCAAACATTTTAGCAGATCATGCTATATATATGCATGAAACAATGCTAGTTAATAAAACAGATGAGAGCTTAAAGTCTGCAGTTTTGTAATACAGTGACTTTTCTTGAAAGTGGAAAAATCTGAGAAATAAATGTGATGACATTTTAATCAAACTTTCTCTTGTTTACTTTGTTGTTTGTTTTTTTTTTTTTTTGTCTTCATGACATCTGGGATTATCCATTGTGTGTTAAACAACCTGCTTTTCTCAGGTAAAAATCATGTTAATGATATCCACACAAAATGAAAATGAGATGGAAATTTCAGATTCTTGGGTAGAAATAAAATAAGAGTTATACACAATTGTTCCTGTGTCTTATGCCATCACATACAGAAATATGAATAATTTTCCAGTCTACTAACAAAGTTTCAGCAGCTCTAATATGTTGACTTTCAAAGAATGATGGAGACAGTCCAAAAGAAAGGAATATGAATGATCAGTGATACAGAACACTTCATACCTAAAGTATACTTGAAAAAACAAAGTTTTATTATTTTAAGTGAAATATAACTAAATCTATGACTTAATCATAATTGGAATTCAGTTGAGAACTTGCATTAATATTCTAGCATATTTTGCAGAAATATACTGGAGACTCTAGGTTTCGCATGCATGAAACCCGGCACAGATGGAAGCTGGGGGGTGCAAAATGTAAACAAAACTTTACTCTGAATACACTGACCATGCTTATCAGTGTTCACATGCACAAAATCCAGTGGTCTTCTATTAGTTTTTGTTTCTTAATTGAAAACTTATGTAATTACTGTATTAACACTTTCAGCCATGGAGTAGAATATCTCTAAATAAAATCAGAGTGAACCAGTATAAAATATCTCTGGATTTAGTTGAACTAGGTTATTTGCCTTCACATTAAAATGGGTTTTCATTATGCATTACATGTGAAAAAAAAACTTCAAGAAACAAATATATCAATTTATGGATGACTTTCTTTCAAATGAAATGGGATATCTGGCTTCATATGTACTTTTAGTTCCCTGAGAGTGGTTTAAATGAAATGGTTCAAAGAAATTTGTTTGACTCCTTTTGGAGGCTAAGTAAAACACACAGAGGAGAATATGTCTTCTCAGACTCTTAGGGGGTTATAGCAAATCATTAGCTTCTTAAACAGTTCTTAAAGGAAAAGTACTTAGGTCCACCAGGTTATGAAGAGTGAACTCAAAGGTGAGAAATTTATATACAACATGGAACAAAGAAGAAACATTCCTAAGTGCTGCAGTAAAAATGGACAAACCATGAAAATCAGTGGGAGAATGACAATGGTATTTTTGTTGAAGCAATTGACTTCAGGATTGAGTTTATCAGGGCTGTTGTATGGTTTGAAATCACATGCAACCACAGAATCATAAAATAATTCAGACTGGAAGGGACCTTCAAGACCAGCTAGTTCAACCCCCCTGGGATAGGCAAGCATACCTCTTACTAGACCAAGTTGCTCAAAGAATCATCCAACCTTTTCTTGAACACTTCTAGGGATGGGGCATCAACAGCTTCTCTGGGAAACCTGTTCCAGTGCCTCACCAGGCTCCAAGTGACTAAGTGAAAGTGATTTTTTCCTATTATCTATCTAAACTTGCCCTTCTTCAGTTAAAAGCCATTCCTCACTGTCCTACCATTACATGCCCTTCTAAAAAGGGCATGCCTTTCCACTTTTCTCATAGGCTAATGAAATCTCCCACACGTGTATAAGCTTCCTGCAATAAATAGGATGACAAATAAGTGGCATTTGTTTCAGTGGAGAACATAATTCCTGGCTTTCTAATTGGAAGACCTTTGTGAGGATTCTTACCCTTGCTGTATGCTTAAAAACTGTACAATATGAGAATTTGGAAATCTTTCAAAGGTTCTGTCTCTGCAAAATCTATGGGGTGCACTGCATGTTCCATGGTGATATTTAATGTGATGCTGAGAAGATCTCACAAGTCACATGTAGCGTTACACTACTGGACGAAATTCCATTGAATTGCAAGGAAGACAGCGATGTACTCATTGTCAAGGCTGTCCTTGCTTGGCAGTGCACTGGGCATAAACATACAGGCTATAGAAATGAAGCCAGTTTGCATCTAATCTTAGCCATGATATTGTTATGAAAGTTGTTCTCAAGAACAGCTTGTTATGTCAGTGTAGATGTGGTTATTCTTCCCCAACATATTGTGTCAACCCTTAGGAAGCAGCCACTTATTAGAGAAACTTTAAACAGTAATGAATCGTGAATGAGCAACCGGAGACATAAAAGGTTGTAAAACACATTTGCACAAGGCCTGTATTATCATTTACACAGTAATATTATCATTTAAACAGTAAATATACATTTTTTTCACAGCACATTGCCCTTAAATTGGTAAAATCTTGTATCAGCATAATTTGTCTAAACAGAAGTCAATAGTCAATGTTTCTCTGGAAATATGTCTTCAGTTATTTATATAATACATTTCATCCATATAGTGTGAAACTACAGTTTGATTTGACTTCTCACAACACCATAAATCAAAACAAACAAACACAAATCTCATATACCTAAGGGTGTGAGAAATATACTTTAATCATACTTTATAAGACTAAATGAATTTAAGACTATAGTAATTTTAATTAAGTTTTAATATTATTTTAAGAGCCCAAACACACATTTGGAAAAATATTACTTTGACAGTATTTTTTTTAAACCTGGACTCTTCACTCCTTTCTGAGAACTAACATATTTAAGTAAGAAATCTTTTCCAGTTGAGTACTCTCTTTAAGCTTCTTAGCTTCGTTAGGCAGAACATGTTTGCAAAGAAGTTAGAACCCCTCTTCTCCTAAAATTTAGATTTATAACAGTAAAGTTAGTGTAAATCTAACTCTAAACTAATGATATCTGTAGAAAGTACTTTAAATGTCTTTATACACTGTATCTGTTATTTGAAAGTGGTTGTTTGAATTATGGCTCATTTCTGCAGTTTAGAAGCTTGTAAAAAAGCCCAAGAAGACCCAAACTCAAACCTGTTTTTGTTTTTGACTCTGATCTAATCATTAATTAGGGTAGTTTGAAGTTCCAGTAGGGCACACTGAGACCATTTTAGAGAGTGTTTTAAACACTGTAATTAAATTGTAGGAGCAGTATTCTCAAAAATAAAAATCTTAATGGAAAAAAAACCTTGCTATAACTAGTTGGCCAAGTGCCTTCTTGTTTTACCTCCCATTTTCACAGCTCTGACATGTAGCAGTGCATATTTTAACATAAAATAGCAAGTCTGAAACTCTGACATGCTGTATATTTATTCTTGTGTGAAGTAAAACTTTTTTTTTAATAGTACAGATGATTATATCTATTTTTTTCAAATGAAGTGTTTCTTTTAAAATGTAAGGTTTATTTTCACACTTCTGATTACCAGAGATGCAGGAAACAGTGCTGTATATCAGACACTTAAATCCAGACATTATGCAATCATGATAACAAGGATTAATAAAGATTAATTTAGCTCCCACTTAAAAGCCCTGGTGTTTCAGAAGTACAACTGTCCAGCTTGTACGAGGGGAATAATTATAATTTCCTTTTCAAATGTACCTCTGTTGCGAAGTTGACAGTTGTCCATGATTTGGAGAATATTTGTGTCAAGCTATTCTCTAGCAACTTTTTCTTTAAGATGTGGCTGTTAAGAACAAATTACTATTAAAAAAACCCAAGAAACCCAATAACAAATACTCTGAATGGCTGAATGCAATTTATTAGTTGCATGGAACAGCTTTTATTTAACTGAAGTGCAAAAATCTTCATTTTCTTCATTGATCAAAACTGTAAATGATAAAGACATAAGTTCCAAGGACCTTAATTTTAAGAGATCAGTCCTTTTGAAGATGATAGCTATTGATGAATATAATAATTGTGTTCTATTAAAACTATTCTGAAAAACAGGATTTCTGTGAGAGTATAACAGGTGGCCACAAAAATAACATTGTGAGACCTATGTATGCTTGCAAATGGGAACAAAATCCTTCAACTGAAATTCTTCTGCATTTTATCTTTCAACATTATTTCTTTGGACTAAATTCTATTACCTATATTTATTTTTACCTGCTTTCCATTTCAAAATTATTACTGCAGTATGCATCTTCTCCCCACAAGGGAAATACTAATATTTATTTTTATTTAAACCAGTTTTGCAGAGATAGTCACATTTCTTGCAAGAGCAAGAATGAAGAAGTGATCACACCAACTGCTGGGATTTGAGGTTGGCAGTGTAAAAAAAACAAATGAAGAAGAAAGAAAATATCAGGAACAACTGAATGTCTCAGTAAACAAATTAAAAATAAAAATTAAAAAAAATGAAGCAAAAAAAATTCTACTCACAACAGAAAAATGTATATCAATAGTAGCAAGAGAGAGCCAGGAGGACCATGAACTACAGAAGACATGAAAACAAGATTATAATGTACAAGAACAGAAGACAAAGCCAGAAATTCACATCCACATCAAGAAGAGTCAAATCTGCATTAGTAAGACCTGCTTTTTAGTAAAAATTTGAAAGCTGATCCTAGAATTGATTCAGCAAATTGAAGTTTCTGCTGCTTGCCAGGAATACATTGATGAATCTTGCTAAGCTACACCTGAGCCTGAAATGGACATAACAGCAGGGAAAATGCTATGGAGCTGAATTGTCAAGGGAATAACCAGCACTATGAGGAAAAGTATGACTACACCCAGCTGCAGAAATGGAACCTCAGCAGACTTCCTAGGGGCGTAAAAGAGATTTAATGATTAGAAGCCATATTTAAGCTACAAGAACAGTTTAGGGATATTTTATTATTGGGATGCATGAGCTAAAAAAAAATTAGTTCTTTTTTTAATAGTGGACTCAATCAGTGTTCCAGAGAAAACAGCTTCCTGGACTAAAGATTGAAATGAAGGCCCTGACAGAAATCAGAGGAGAAAAGTACTGAAGAAGGATTTTGAGGATTCTTGTGCTGCTTTTGGCTGGGGTAGAGCTAACATTCTTTGCTGGTATAGGGCTATGTTTAGGATTTGTGCTGAACACAGGGGTGATAATAGAGAAGTTCCTGTTATGGCTGAGCAGTGCTTAAATGGAGACAAGGCTTTTTCTGCTTTTCCTACTGCCACACTGGCGAGGAAGTTGGGCGTGCAGGGGAGGTTGGGAGGAGCCACAGCCAGGACAGGTGACCCCAACAGACTAAAGGGATATTCCAGACCATACAGCATTGATCTCAGTATATAAAGTGGGTAGAAGGAGGAAGGGGGGTCATGTTTGGAGTGATGGTGTTTCTCTTCCCAAGTCACCATTACATGTGGTGGGGCCCAGCTCTGCTGGAGGTGGCTGAACGCCTGCCTGCCCATGGAAGCAGTGACTTAAATCATTGGTTTGCTTGCTTGCATGTGTGGCTGTTGTTTGCCTATTAAATTGTCTTTATCTCAATCCATCTTTTACCCTTCCGATTGTCTACCCGATTCTACTGCTGGGACAGTGATTGATCGTGGGACTTGGCTGCTGGCTGGGGGCAAACCATGACAGTAGTCCATAAGGCTTGTGTTGTGCTAACAATCTGAATTACTACAATTAACCATATGTGCTGAAATTTAACAGCTCACAGTGAAAGGACAACTAATAAGAATTTTTGTTATAAGCTTAGGAAGAAGAAATTGCATGCTGTAGTTGTCAAAGGATACTATGACATACAGCTGAAAATTAATGTGATTCTAAAATATGTTATCTGAATGGGATCTTGTAACAATAAGAATTATTAGTGATGTTAAGATCCTCTGTTCTAGATGAAACTAGTCCTAAACTGGTTAGCATATAACACAGCAAGCAGTGTCATCTCCTTCCTTTCACAAAACCCAGTGAATTAAATGGATGACATTAATCAGAAACTGTAGTCAGAAACTCTTATGCTTGGCTGGTGCTGGCTAGCAAAGGGTGAGAGAGATTCTAAATTAATGCTGATTTTGTCTCTACTGTATTTTGTCTTAAGGAAAGTTGTTCTGAACAGAAGTTGTGTATGGAGGAGAACATCCCCAGCTGAGGCCAGTTACCTAGAATCTAAGATGTGGCTAGATTCTGATGAGGAATAAAGACCCTAGACTTATGTACCTACCTGATATGTAGGTAATATTAGAGGGAATTCAAAGATATGATTAAGTTAATCAGCAGTCAACATCTCACAGAAAAACATCTGGAACTCATTTATTCTATATTTTTTTTTGTAGTTGCTCTGCAGTTTTCTGTATTGTTCATTTGCTAAGAATTAGATATTACTAATTCCAACTCTAGACATAAATGTGTTGTTTTCATAGTAAAAGACAAGTACTGTGAATATGTGATATTGAAGACAGAAAAGTGGTGAAAAAATAGTGTGAGTCTAATCTGGTATAAATACTTTTGTATTATTTCTGTATCTGTTTTCTAAACAGACTTTGTCTCTCTGTGTAGTCTGAAAACTTGGTTCATTTAACTGAGTTCAAAGAATGTGAATATTTTATTTTTCTTTTTAAATTATATTAAAGTGAAATTACATAAACTTGTATATGTGTGTGTACATGTATGCATGTGTGTGTATGTGTATAAATCTAATATTTTATATAAGGGAAGCATGCTCTTTTCCTGATCTCTTGTAGTTCTTGTGTCATATCTGACAGCCTCATGAGCACTCCAGAGGGACATGTTAGAATGCCACTGGATATATATGGCTAGTCACATCAAGTTCACTGTCATTGTCTTCAGTTAACTGAGCTTCTTTTTTTTCCTTTGATGACATCTCCGGCCTGACTTTTATTTACCAGAAAACAGCTTTTCGAAACTGGATGGATTTTTGTTCTTATTGCTTTTTGTAATTTTTTTTATTATTTTCCTGGGTCAAGATACCTTTAACTCCTGAATAATAAGTATTTGTTATTCTCAGTTCTGTATTTTGGGGGTGTGTATAGCTCCCTGTCAACTAATGACAACTAATTCCAGTGTGAACATTTATCCATGTCTGTATGCCTGTGATAGTCTGGAAGCATAGACCCTGCCTGATATGACTTCAAACTCTCTGTGGCATAAACAACTAATAGCAACACAAGTGCTTGTGTTTTTATGAGCCAATAGCAGCTAGATAAAAGTCCTGGAGTGCTTTAATGCCAATGTTTTCACCAGCAATACTTGTTCCCCTAGTTTTAAGTTTAATGTCAGGTTATAAAGAGACCACTTTTAAAATCTTTTTTATAATGGAAGATGGATGCTTAACTGCTCTTGCTTTTCATTAAAATTGTTAGCTTTGTACATGTCACCAGGAATTTGGATTTATGACTACATATTCACAATATTTACTGCAACCAATGAAAAAACCCTACTGAACTCCTTGTGACCAGAATGGTATGGTCTTTCACTGTATCTTCTTTCTAATAAATTTAGAGACTTCTGCCTATAAATAATAGAATTATTCATCAAAGCTACCTGTCTACAATTCAGAATAGAGCCTACAAAATATTTTAGACATATGGCTTGAAACTGCATATTTTTGAAAAGAAAAACAAACACTTTTCTCCTCCCTTTTGATAAATGTTTCAAGTAATGGGACCTCCATATTTTGGCATTGTCTACAAGGAAATCACTATTACCACACTTCTTTCACTGTTCCTTTTATTGGACTTGATGTAAGAGAGGAGGGACCTGTGGCTACACTGACATTTTGGGAAGTCTGGCACAGGCAGAATAGGACCTTAGTTAGAAGGACCTTAATTCCTGTATGGAACAAATATTTAGTTTGATTTTTCTTATTTTCATCCAGTCTATCCTGAAATCTCAGACTTTGGGAAGTAACTATGAATAAGTTTTTAGGACCAGGAAGAAGCAAGTATTTTCATTTCTGCTCATCTGTTGGAAAGAAAAATTACTCTAGATGAAGAGCTCTACATCATTTACAAGTAATACACTTTTTAAGCCACACAAATTTTAACTTGACATCCATTGTAACTAAGAGTTAATTATGATGATCATAATTAACTTTGCAATTACCCAGAATGGAAAAAGGCTCAGATAAAAAAGGCTCAGATAAGCGGGCCGTTTAATAGTCATTGTGTTAATGACAAAAAAAAAAAAAAATCAAAAAAAAGAAAAAATCGTCACATATTTAACCTTGGAGTTTTGGAAGTACTTCTGATTATGAAAGTACCTCAGTAATCTCTGTTTAGGAAGTGAGTGTTGGGTGACATAATATTTTCAGAATAATCACCTTTGAGGCGTTATATTTCTCTTATTTTTATTTCTATAGCACTTTAAAGGTGGTCAGTGGTTTGCAATAACTATGAAAATAAGCTCACTGTGAGAAAATCTGGCAGTTAAGTAGATAAAATTAAGATAAAGGGAAGAGAATTACATGTGACTGAAAACAACTGAGCATATATATGCAATTAAAGATAATATCTGCATGGACACCTACTGCGTCCTATCAAGATTACTTCCAGTATCTGACTCTCTGCACACTGGGCGTCATTTCCTATAATCTGTTCTTCTTTTAAAGCTCCCAAGTTTTTTAAGAATTCAGTTTTCTACATCTTCAAAATAAAATTAGGAAAAAACCAAACATGGTTCTGTTTTTACTGAAGCAGAGAAATTTTATCCTTTTTATTATCAACTAGAAATATAATTGGATGTCTTATAAAGTGTTAACTTTGTCATTCATAGACATACGTTACATATAGCTAGAAAAAACTTCTAGATATTTTAGAAGGAAAAATAATGGGAAAAAAAAATCTTTATTCATATTCCCTACTGAGTGAGAAAAATGTGTTTTTCTCTTTTAAATATTAAGAACAAAAGCTTTTCAGTGTGAATGTTTTGGTTATCAAAGGGTATAGCATTTTTTTTTTTTTCTTCAGGAAGCTTATACTTTCAAGTATAAAAGGGTATGACTCAAAACAGCAGATTTAATACCCTAAACTCTGAGGTATACAAAATCTGACTTTTGAAGCTTGAATGCACCCTTATAACTAATGTAACAAAGTTACATGCAGAGTTTGCTAGGTTTTGGAATGCATTTTACTTTCCTTTATTCCTTTCCATCTGATTTTCTGTAGGTCATTTCTCTCTCTTTTGATCTGTGATGTATTTGCTCAGGTGTTTCCCATTTTTATGGCAGTGTCAATTAACTCCCTTAAATTTGCTCCTGTTGCTCTCAAAATGTCTTGATGTTCCCTTTGAAGCTTTCCTCTCCATTAGCCACCATTTTCAGCATCAGAGACTGACCTTTGTGAGAGGAAAGTTTGCTGCCAATAAGCCCTGCCCTGTTAGTGGATGTGTGTTTAGATGAAAGAAATGGAATTACAAAATGAACCTAGAAAGTAGCACTAGTGTAGTCTAAATACTCTAGACAAGAGTCAGAAATGACTCAGATCCACACTTGCCCTTCCGGTATTCAGGAGTGTTTGGGTGTGGGGCTCATATTCCAGTGTAGTAATTAAATTTAGTGTTACGAACATTTAACATTACTTCCCTTGTACATTTTTTGAATGAAGAAAGAGGGGTGGGAAAGAAAAAAAGAGTTTTAAAAACTTTTAAAAAACACTTTAATTTTAAAGACTTTTAAAAAGCCTCAATTCAATCTGTAAAAGAAAATAGTAGGGTGAAAAAACTGAAAACCAATCATCTTTAACAAAAGTTTTCTGTAAACAAGTTAAGAGATATATGACTCATTTAGGGTTGGGTTGATTATTTTTTTAACCAACCCATAGGATTTTGGAGTTGGAGAATTGGCATAAAGTTAAGTGCAGTTGTGTCTAATCTGATTTTTTTCTCTTGAAATGACCCATGTCTTACTATCTAGTAACTAATTTTACAGATTTCTCTTCTGCCTCAGTTTCTCTAACATGACATTTTTATTTCTGAGGTACTCTGATGGTGAACTATTTACAAACATTAGGTCATACCTGATTGATTGTGAAATATTTCTTATATAAAACGTCATTTAAATGAGATCATCACCACATTTTTTAACAAAATAAATAATATTCCTTTCCTGTCCTACTTTATACTATGAAGCCAAAACAGATACATAGATTGCATTGCCTACTACTATACTTCTTAAGACATAAAAGGTATGATGTCACATTAAAACTCTCTATGGCACACAGCTGTACAGTAAAACATGACACATATAAAGTGGCACACTTCAGATTTTATTACTGAGGGGAACAGAAGTCATGTTGTTAAACAAGGAGATTCAGAACAAAGCTCTTCTGTTTTAGTTTTGACTTCTAACATACTCGTTGCATGACCTTAACTGCATCACTCATGGCAAAAATTAAGAAGGTCCAGTAGCTTCTCACTACTAAAAGTTTTGATTACTAACACCCTCCTTCTCCTTGCTCTCAACTACAAGATATTGCCATATGCCATGGACCAGCTTTTAGAGCCTTCCATCAGATGATTTAACTTCTTGGCCTCAGACAATATTTGTTGCACATTCAGCCTGAGAGATGGTAGTACAGGCTTGCAGAATGCACCAGTCAAAGCACTTGGAAATCACAATGGCACTCACAACAGAGAGAAAATATGTCTCAAGCTGTGTTTGTTGGGTCCTTCCAGATTTTTTTTCTTACTAATAATCTTTACAGATTACATTTGCTGTTTGCCGCAAGTTTGTAGAGGAAAGTGACTTCTGAAAGAGAATCAGTGAATAATAAAAATCTGAAATAACTTTCTTTATCCTGGACTAATCTTGCTAAAAATTCCAAAGTATTGAATCTCAATTTTATAAAGACAATTTATCTTAATGTATGGAAGCCTCTTTTATTGAGGAAAATAAGTTTATACTCCTAAAAGAAAAAGCTGTATGCCCCTCCTTCTTAATACTTAGTTTATCTTGCAGTGTAATTTAGATATCACAGAGTCTGTGTTGTGTATTTAGAAGAGAACGGATTAAAAAGCACAGAGAAACCCAAAGCTTTTACACCAGGTATTCATACTTATCTGAATACAAGGGAAAATGGTTTGCATGCCTACCTGACTTCTAGTGTAATTCTATAGTAAATTTGACATTTGTCTTTGAAATTTTTCCACATACCAGGGCAACTGGGATGCAATGTCCACTTGATGCTCATACCTTCAGTCTAATCTGAGGATGTGGTTGCCATACTTTAGTGACAAAATGGAGAGATGTAAGGTCCCTTCTTCTCCTTCTTGTACTCTAAATAAAGTCCAATGTCAAGGTCTGACTTTCTGACTTTACCTAAATTTTGACATGTCATTGAAAGGCAGGTTTCTTTTCAGGGATTTCAACAAACTTTTACATTTTGGAGCATAACAGTCAATGTAAATTTGTCGCCTGGCAAAGACACAACTTGTTTGACATTTAAGAGGGAGTAGTTTTAGATTTAACTCAAATTCTCGTGTACATATTTGTTCCATCTCCTGGAATATATTGATAATTTACTGAGACAAAAGTTAATATTTCCAGAGTATCACAGAATAATTTGGGTTGGAAGGGGTCTCTAAAGGTAATCTGGTCCACACCACTCCTATCCTCCCCCTTCTCCCTGCCAAACAGCTGTTGGAACTGGTATAAATAGGATAACAGAATAGCTTGTTTCACAGGATAAATAGTGTAAGAAAAAAAGATAGAAAATATCTGCTGTACAAAAAAGAAATATACGGGAAAACAGACTGCCAATAACTTTAAAGTCAAGATATTGAGAAAGTTATATTGACACTGTTTTTCAATTTTACCTTAAAATAAGTAATCCTATTATGTCACAATTTTTAATTGTATTTTTTCTTTATTTGAACTTTAGTCTTCAAAACTAAATTATATTCATTAAATGGAGATATGTCATTCTACCCTAGTAACAGTGATAGATTTATAAAGAATGTATTTCATTTTGATGAACAGCTCTAACATACATCTCTTTCTGACAAGGATAAGGTCACCTGTCATAAAGGTGTATTTGCTGTCCAAAAATTGATACGTAAATATTGAAAACTGAGCATTACTTTAAAAGTTAAGATATGTAATAAAGCTTTTGACCTTTACTTTGGTAGAGGTAATACAGATACTATCATCAATGCATTTCTTATTTTCTTAGAATATATGCAACATTTCTATTGGCAAATCATAGTATAAACTTTTGGCAAGTTGATTTTTTTTTTTAATTTAGAATTTATATTTAGCGTACATTTAGAATAAGCATACCTCTCCATGGTGCTATTTTGCTGGTTTTTTTCAGAAGTTAGTTGGAAAAGAAAAGGGTTTATTCTTTCAAGAGACAGAGCCTAACACCTCTGGTCAGTATTGAAAATCCAGGAAGACTCCACATATGCAGGGTTTTTATTTAATTGTGTTTGGTTTTTTGAAATTGAACAGAGCAGATCCGAGCTATACAACACAATGAATATGTAGGTTGGAAAATGTAAATAACATTTAAGTATTTTTCCTAAAATAAAATGACACAGTAAAAGTATTAAAAGACAAATTTAAATATGATAAAATGAGATGGCTGTTTTAGCCTTTATTATTTTCTAACTCAAGTTAGCATTATGCTTAGGATAAGACTGATGGAAAAGAGTGGAAACTCATGTAGAAAATAAGATCATCCGTACTCTACTTTAGACTTAAAACTCTGGAAGGAATATAAACCCTTGTTTCAGGAACTGAGGTAACTCAATTTTGTGGCTAGGAAGAAATTTCCTGTAAATATCATGTTCCCTATATTTGTTACCTGTGGGTTTTCTTTTATTTTTACTATTAATACACACTAGGAAATGAATGTCAGATTAAAAGGACCTCTGTTTTAATCCTCCTTATGGTGAATGATCATAATGCCTATGGTTCTATTTTTTCTGTACAGCTGAAATAAGGAAGTTTTACTATTGGTTTTATTAAAAAGTAGGACAGAATTTCAAATAAGCATATAGAAAATTTAGAACTATTTCTCCGTTGCAGAGACTTCCTATATTTAGGTGCTCCCTTGGTATTGTCACATTGTTCTGTGTTTTAATACTGACAATTTCAAATCAAATTTGATTCATTATGTATAACACAAAAAACTCTCATAAAGGGGAAAAGAAACTTCAATCATTAATACAAAAAATTATTATGAAAAATCTTTTTTTTTACCATACATGAAGTGACTATGGGAAAAAGTGCTTAAGGTTCTAGGACATGGTCATCAGCTTAATCATCTCACTAACATGCAGATGCAGGCAATGTTATTCCTCTTTACTGTTTCCTTTGAATTCATCTTGGAGGTGGAGAATTAAGGAACAGGTGGAGCAATTCACCTTTGTAAGACATTCATTGCTGTTCAGAGACTATGCAGAAAATTACTACAAACAGGGTAAAAAAGGGGGCATGTCTGAGGAGGAATTTATTGAATATTTAGCATTAGGATCATGTTTGGACAAAGAACAAGGATAATATTGGGAAGAAGGACCAAAACCCTGTATCTCCTACATACTGCATTAATGCATTAAGTAAACACCAGTATGAAATTAATCATTGTCCCAGAGGGTCACTTTTATTTTTTAACTAGCTTAGACATAAAGTAATAAATAATAATAACAATAATAACTATTATTATTAATAATAATAATATTTTGAGATGGTAAGTAGATGAATGTCCATCAGATAGCAATACTCAACTATCTACACTTAAATAGATGCTTAAAATTAGATTCCTAAGGAAATATTTCATGATTGAAGATGTGAAGGATATTGATTCATATGTATTTTTCAGGCTTTACTGCATCAGTAGATTTCATGCTGAAAATGGTTATGCTCTTAGAGAGCCCTTGTAGAACAAAGAAGCTTGTGCAAGTGGGAGTGACCAACACTAGCAGCAGTTAGTATAGAGGAACCTTGAATAACTTAGAAACACAGGTCTGGAGGCTGTCTGGCATCCCAAACAGTAAAGAATGTATTTTTGAAGTGATATCCTTTAATCCTGATAGATTTCTTCAGAAATATGCATGAGCTCATGCTTTCAAATGGCTTTATATGAGCAAATTTTAGTTAGTCTGGTGTTTCTATGTTCTTCTGGTTTCTGTCAGCTTATCAAGAGTCATTGCCATCATGGAAAGGAGAATCCAGTCAAGTAAACAAATAATGCAAGCAATTTTATGACTGGTTCATATAAATTCTGAATATTCCTACATATGATAGCGGCCTACACATAAGAATGCATATATTACCTTCATAACTTGTGCCTCTACAGACCCATCATTGGATCTGATTGCTTCTGATTATCTGTCTTGGATTTCTTCACAGTAGCAAATCTGAGAAGCAGTCATTCTTTGGATATCTTTGCCATCCTTCATGCTTTAGAAGGGTTAAAGAGAATGTTCAGTGGGTTTGATCCTTCAGCAGGAGTTTTGATATGTATCTTTTTGAACTCTGTGCAACTGCAGTCTTCATTGCTACTTGTCTGTAATTAGGTTAGAGGTATAGAACAAATAGAAGAGCTAAAAGCAGCAGCAATGCAAAGAGTAATTGGAAGATTAATGTCACAAAGAATGTCACATAATAACTGAAGGAAAATAACTCAACTAAAAGCCAGTAAAAGTGGCACAATTTCTAGACATTTGTAGGTATCCAATATACTTTTACATAAAAGTTTACAGTTGTATTAAACTCCAGCAGTGAATGAATTTAGCTACTTTATGTCACAGCAGCAGCACTTATCTGAGACCAATGAATGTATTCTAGAATAGAAGCTTGCTTGGCTGAAGTTTTTCCTTTATTTTTATTGGTTACATTACAATCTTGTGTTTCATTTTTATTTATGGCCATAAGGTTTTGATTGTGGATTTTTTCTTACTTTTTTATTTGCTTTTTTTTCCTTTTTCCACCCCAAAATATTTATGTCTCAAAAAAAAAAAATAGTTGCTTACTGAAAAACTGCTCTACTTAATTTGAAGTATCATCAAGATGCATTTTTAACTGGTTATTGGTCATCAGAAATAGCTAATTATCTATTCTAGTTAAATATTCAGTTTTGCTAAATACTCCCTATTAGTTCACAACATAAAAGGAGGGGCAAAAGGGCAGTTTTTATTGACAAGACTTTGAAGATAAAAACATTTACTAACCATTCAATCCACAAAAGAAACAGATCTAAATGAAATATAAACCACACACCGGTCTTCAATAATGAACATTAACAAATCCAGACGTCTTTATCTTTTTATGGAAACAGACTCTTTAATTCCAGCTGACCCAGCACATCAGCCAAAAGTGTTCCAGTGATGTTTATTACTTCTCTTGCAGCGTTTACTGGGTTAATTAAAAAAAAAAAAAAAACAAACCAAAA